>JANPWJ010000747.1:0-24719 GCA_027406325.1 Blastocystis sp. subtype 2
TCCAGACGCTCGCGCTCGTAGGGACGACGGGGCGTACCGAAGGTAAGACGATCTAAACGGAGTGTTAGAATCGAGAAGGAACACGCCCAGCAATCGCCAATTCGCTCCCGCTTCCAATGCAATCACTCGCTCGACGTACAGTTTCTGTGATGGGCACAAGTCACCATTGTAGAGCCTTAGCAATTCTTGCGATTTGTGGTTTTGTCTTGTGCACGTCGGAATCTCAACCACACACTGTTCCGTCGAAAACGAGTCCTGCCAACAAACAGAACACCACCAAAGGGTATCATATGGAACACAAAAGGACGGCGACAGAGTACAGGCGAAACTACTGATACTGGCTGGACTTCTTCAAAAACTGGGCGGAGCGGGACTGCTGGAGGGACGCGTCCGCCGTTCTCGCAAACGTCTCGTTTCCCTTCTACGTCTAAAGCGATAATGATCAGGCAAACCCGGAACAGCGCGCTCTTGATCACCTCCCGCTCCCGCTGGATCACTCTCCGTTCGATCTCCATGTGCGGGTTAAGTGGTACGTGACGGAGTGCTTTCAGGATATCTCTCTCCGTTTCCGCTGGTCAGCCGTCTTCTGCTCCTCGAACGCGTCGCATCTCCGCTTCAGGTCGTCGTTGCTCCTCTCCAACGACGCGCACTTCTGCTTCCACGCCTCCAGCGTTTCGTTCTGCTCGGCTATCACACCCGCCTTGCTCTCCAGCTCTTCCTTCTGACTCGCGACGACATCGCGCAGATCCGACAGGGCTCCCCGATTCGCGTCCAGCTCCCTCTGGAAATGCTGGTTCTCGTCCAGCCGTTTCCTGTACTCCTCCTCCAGCGTCTTCTTGCTCAGCACGTACTCCTCCTCCTTGTTCTTCAGCGCCTCTTCGTGCTCCTTCTCCATCCGCGCCACCTTCATCCTTAGGTCGCTGTTCTCCACGATGTAGCCCCGCAGCTTCGACTGCACCTCAAGCCTTCTCTCCGTCCCTACCTTCATCTCCGCGTCCTGCTCGCCCTGCTTCATCAGCGCAAGCATCGTCTCTCCCTGCGTCACGGCAACCGCCTGGTTCGTCGCGGGCTGCGGCATCGCCTCCTGCCCCCTCTTCAGCACTTCAATCTCTACCCATCACCGCCGCTCTCCACACACACCCTCCTTCAGCTGTCTGTTCTCGCTCTCCAGACGACTGCACTGCTCCTGCAGCGAACCCTTCTCGATGCTCATCTACGCGTCACGCCCTCACACTCGCCCCACCGCGTCCAGCCGCCCTCGCAACACACCCACGTCCTCGCGGAGACGCCTTGTGTCCTCGCCACTCCCGCTGCTCGCCAGCGCCTGCTGCTTCAGGTACTTCGCGCGCAGCTCCTCCTGCTACACGTCACGCCGCCGCGCCTCACTCACCTCCTTCTTCAGCGTCTCCACTTCCGCCTCCGCTGAGCGCAGCTCCTCCACCCGCTGCTTCAGCGATTCCACTTTCTCCGCCGTTTTCGTCAGCACCTCCTTCTCTCCCTGCAGAATCGCGATCTCGTTCCTCAGCCGAACGACCTCCTCCTCCTTCTCTGTCTGGATCTTCTACGCGTCACCTCCCGCGCCCACCGCCACCTTGAATCGCCGCTGCTCGTCCTCCTTGTTCGTCTTCAAGAACGCCACCTCCGCCGCGTAGTGCTCGTTGTCCGTCTCCAGCATCTCCACCTTCTTCTACGCCTCAGCCGCGCTCGTCTCGCCCCACGCTCATCGTGTCGTTCTGGCTCCTCAGACTCCGAATCTCCTCCTTCAGCTCCTCCGACTGGTTCTCCACGGCGCTGCTCCGCCGCCGCTCCTGGCCCTCGAGACCGCTGATGATCTCCCGCTTCTCCTTCAGCTCCGACTCCATTCGGACCACTTCGCGCTGCAGCTCGTCGCGCTGGCGACGAAGCATCTCCGTCTCTTCTCGCTGGTTGGAGAGGCTTTGCTGTAGGGAGATGATCTGCTTTTCGAGGTGGTCCATTTCTTCTTCGTAATGCTTGTTTAGATCCTCGTTGTAATTGTTGTTTAGATCACTTTCGTAGTGTTTGTTTGGGTCTGATTCCACGTAATGCTTGCCTAACCCCTCCTCATAACGACCGTGAAGATCCACACGAGAAGCCCCATCCAGCGAATCCTTCCGTTCATTCACTTCATCCACCGACAGAACCGAGTCCTCCACGCGGGAATGGATTTCGGAGAAGGAGGTGGAATCCTCGTCGTCCAGCGGGAACGAATTCATCACCGCCTCGATGATGCACTGCAAACAGACCTGCGTTTGAGGCGACAGGGTCAGAATCGTCGTGATGTAGTCCGTCTTCTTGGTACTGAACAGGATCGTCGTGATCACCCAGCGAATGATCAGTACGAGCGGGCCGATGTCGTTTCTGAAATTGATGGGCACGGAAAATGCGTACGAGTCAAAAATGGGGTCGATGGGGATGTTCGACTCCAGTATCCACCCCTTCTCCTTGTCGTAGTAGCGGATGATGGAATCGATGATCTGCTCCAGGTTTGCTTTACACTCACCCACACTCAAGTGCGGGTGGTTCGCTATCTTGATGTCAAACGTGTTTGCGTCGCTATGAAATCACATGCCGTCACATCAACACTCACATATCGTGCAGAATGGCCGAAATCGCGACTCCATCCCGCAACTGCATTAGCCTCTCTGCCTTCGGAACCACACAGCTACAGGAATTCACCTTGACGTAATATCGTTACGAAACGCATACCCATTCCAACAGAGCGTCAGGCTCGGAGGTACTGTTGCTATCGCGGTTCCAATCCATTCTATAGTCTGTTGCCTGCTCTCGGACAAACGAACGCTGCGGGAAAGAGACGTGGTTTTGAAAAACGCGGATGAAACGCCCACGCGTGCGAAACAAACAGCGCCATCATACTACACATGCTATTTCTTTTCCAGCGCACCGATAGTGCTCTCCAGCACCTTGATGTTCTCCTTCAGAAAGTTGTCGAACTGCTGCATCGAATCCTCCACCGGAGATGCCTGCTTCTCCTTCTCCTCCCGACAGATCGTCCTGCCGAACGCGCAGCCCTCCTTTCGCATGTCCACAACCATCACCGTTATCTAGACGCTCACGCCCCTTGCTAGCAGCTACGTTATCCGCCGACTTCAACGCGACCGCCTCCTGGACCAGGTGCTTCGTGCATTGCTGAAGCGTCAGTCCCTACGTCTCACCCTCTCCAATGAAACGTACATCATGGATGCAACGCTCCAGCAACCGAGCCACGTCGTGGTTGTCCATCACATCCCTGATGATCACCCCCGTCCCCAACGCCTACCACAAGCCGTCACTCGCCAGCACGAGGAAGCACTCGTCGCCCGACATCTCGTAGTAGCTCACGGTGGGCACGTTGCTCACGTAGGGACGAAGCGAAAAGTCGCCCAAGGAGCGAGTCACCGCCAGAATGCCCTGCACGCGGAGCACGCCGTACTGAATGATGCGGCCGCCGAGCAGCTCCACGCGCTCCTTCTCGCTGGGGTTGCTCGGCTTGTGGTCCATCGTGAGGTCGAACGAGGACGACTCGGTCACCATGATCGCCCGCGAGTCGCCCACGTGGGCGGCGATGACTTGACCCAGCGCCTTGTTTACAAAAATGGTGACCACGGTGGAGCCGTCGTCTACAATTCACAACGAGGAGAATGCCTCACCCCGAGTCGCAGTGGCCCTGTACTTGGCGTCGCAAAGCTGAAAACCGTTCACGATATCCATCTCGCGAATGAATCCGGTCGTCGGTTTCCGATCTCCCTTCCGGTAGCTGTTCGACCGCGGCTTCTTCGTGCCTTCTTTGTACGGAGACGTGTTGATTGCCTTTTCGACAGAAGCGGGCAGATTTAAGGCGCAAAACCTAGGCGTCACGGAGGGGCGGAAACGTCACTGTGAGCACTTTGCCCCGCCGTGGCCGTCGAAGATGGCGTATAAAGTGACGTCTTCATCTCCTACGCATCAGACAGCCCCCGCGTCCGCACCGTTAAAGCAGCCATTCACACAAAACCGGTCTTCCTGGTACGGCCGTCCATTCTATTCCTCACGAAGCGCCACAGTCACCCACTTTGATCGTTTCCACGCAGTACGGATACACTGCGCGACTTCCGTCGATTTCCGGACAGACACTAGGAATGAAACGATCTCTACAGGACGCACTAGGGATTGCCCACGGAAAGCGAGCGACTCAAATACTGTGATGATTCAGAACTAGGAGACACATGCAATGCAACGCATACTTTACGAAATAGTGAGTGACAACCACGATGAGCACAACAGTGAACAGGGAGAGCAGAAAGATAAACCGCCACCTGCACGTGACTCCATGCAATAAGAATAACTCGGAAGGAGCACTCCAGACTTCATCCCCCAGGTATTCCCGTATTCGTACTGGAATAATGACCGTACGATTCATTCTTTCTCGAGCGTAGAACGGATCACGTGCAGTACGCTCCAGAAATCCACTTTGAACGAATCGCAAAATCGCCCCGATTTCTGGAAACGAATAGCGATGCGTGTAGAACAAACAGCAATGACTACTATGAACTACTAAAACAACGCACAGCTATTCGCCCCTCCTCGCCTTTTCCAAGATGCTGTTGATGGTCTGCCAGTCGTCCTCCGAGCAGGCGCCCTCCGTACAGAAGTTTTCGATCAGTCGCTCCTTCAGATAGCTCAGCTTCTGCTCCTTCGACACGAAGAACGGGGCAATCCAGTTGAAATAGATCTACGCATCACTGCTGCCACGCTGGCTCACGATAGCAAAGCTAATCAGCGAAAGGATGACGATGATCACCTTCAAGGAAATGAACAGACACCGATCTATACGTCATTCCTATACCATGTAGATACACTTGGGATCCTTCTCGACGTTGTAGGGCTGTTTCCGAGTCGGGGTACTGCTCTGCACTTTCGTTTTCTACACCCTCATGCTCTCCCTACGCAGTTACCGTTTCCTGTTTCTCTTCGGCGGGACGCGATTCTTCTGCTGCAGCGTCTTTACCTCTGAAACGAATGTCTACTCGTAAAGAGGTGCAAAAGCACACACCTTCCTGCTCGTTGTCCATTCCGAATTCTGTGCAATAGTGTAGAAAACACAACACAACAGGAACCGCGGTTATTCTTGTATTCACAACCTCCCGTTCTTTCGCGTTGTGCGGCTTCCTTGTTGAAGCGGAACGTATTTCCCGAGGTGGATGAAGGAGAAGTGGAGTTGGTGCGCATTCTTCTTTTGCAGAGGGACGTGTCTTTTCATTTGGACGCGATCCATTCACACGGAAGAGGAAGGACTTGCATTGGGGCGCGCAGACGGAAACGGGATTTGCTGAAGAATGGCATCCCGCGGGGATTTCATCCTCGGGTTTGAATTCTTGATTGGTCCATTAGGATTGTGCTTGATTTGTATTCTGCAAAGCGGGTGCTCTTTTCCCTTTTCCCATTGACGTCAGCATCACCCAATCTCGACATCAGGCATGAATTCCAACATGATCGCAAACCAGTACCTATCTCAGCCCGGAATGCCCTCGATCGGACAGACCTATCCGTATCCATCCGTAGGGATTGCTGATGTCGTGTGAGGCGAAGATGGATGTCGGTTTGGCTTCAACCGGGAAGAACGCGAAAATGAACGAGTTCTGGATGACGGTCATGACCGAGATCAACCAGTCCGCTTCCCTCGACAAGCACCACGAACTGCCGATGGCGCGAATAAAGAAGATCATGAAGATGGACGACTCGGTGCAGACCTGCGTATGTAATGGAGTGCGTCGTGATTGGATAGATGATCGGATCCGAGGCGCCTGTGGTAATCGCGAAGGCGTGCGAGATTTTCATCCGCGAGTTGACGCTGCAAGCATGGATGCACACCGAGGAGAGCAAGCGCCGCACGCTGCAGGTGGGAGCGTGGAGAGCGTTTGATGGCTAGAGGATCGATATAAGCACGGCGGTGAGTTCAAACGAGATATACGACTTCCTGATTGACATTATTCCCCGCGAGGATCAGCCGGCGAACTTCCCTCGCAATACGGAGGAGAAGATGCCGTTTGACCAAGTGATGTACGTATATGTGAGTGTTGTGTGTGTGTTTGAGCGTAGAACAACACGCCGATCCTGGATCAGCCGTTGACGACGATTCCGAGCTTGCCGGCCGGTGTGACTCCCATTTCGGGGAATCAGTCGTACTCGTATCCGTTGAACCAGAATATGAATCCCCTTCTGTCGCAGAACCAGACGTCTTCCTATCCGCAGAACCAGTCTTCCTCTTATGCGCAGAATCAGACATCGACGTATCCACAAAACCAGACGTCTTCCTACGCGCAGAGTCAGACCTCTTACACTCAGAATCAGACATCGACCTATCCACAGAACCAAACATCGACGTATGCCCAGAATCAGACATCGACGTATACGCAAAGCCAGTCGTCGACGTATCCGCAGAGCATCACGCCTGGAATCCCGCAGTCCCTCCCGCAAACCATGCCTCAGGGAATCCAGAACAGCAGCAACTTCATCTATCTGGACGGAATGCCCCCTGTTCAGCAGACGAGTATACCACAGAATAATGGTATGTTGGGCAATTCCCTCATGGGTTTAGTAGGTGTGGTTGTGGAAGCTGACCTGTAGTACGCGTACCCGGAGAATTAAGCGATGTTGTTTGTTTCACACTTGGAGGGATTTCATTATTCTCTTTGGATGAGCCATCACTACGTCGTATCAGCACAGCAGTCGACGACGGTCACGCACTGCCTCAAGGGCCATTTCCTGTCTGCTGAGAGTCTTGACATCGTGTTGGCAAAGAGTTCAAAATTGGAGATATACTCCGTGACGGAAACTGGATTCTCCCCCATTTTCGAGGTTCCAATCTTTGGAAGGGTGTCGTCGCTCTGCAAATACTACAACAAGGGTTTTGGCGCTCCCCGCTCCCTGATTTCGTAGACTCAAATCGCGACCGCATCATTCTCTGCACGGATGACTATCACTTCTCGGTTCTGGAGTCGTTTTGCTCACGGCGGGCATTCATGCATAGATGCGATTCGACAGCCGGTAGAATCAACACCGTAGCCTATGGAAGCATTAAGAATCGGATTGGTCGTCCTGTTGACATATCCTGCCTCAAAGCGACCTCCCACCTTCCTTCATCCTCACCGTGACTATATATGTCGTGTTGATCCATCAAGTCGCATCTGCCTCCTCTACGTGTACGTCGGAACCATCAAGGTTGCGCCCTCTCGCGACAGTCACCTCTAGTTCATTCCGCTCACCAACGAAACGAAGACGGCCTTCCGCGCGTTCGATATCCACATCCCTGACCTCGGCATCCGCGACATCCAGTTCATCCCCTCCGTGGACAACGCCTTCCACTTTGCGTTGATCTGCGAGTTCCGGGGCCGCCACTACCTGAGGATGTACAGCTTGGACCTCAAGAACACGCAGCTCGTCGACATCGCGCCCGAGCTGAAAAACCGGAGCATTTCCGACACCGCGAGCACGCTCATCCTGGACGAGAGCTACGACTCCTTCGTCCTCTGCAGCAACTCGGTCTTCCAGCGCTACGAGCACGCCCTCTCGCCCTCCCTCACCCCTAGCATGACCGGCACGCTGCTGAGCGAGACGAAGGTCAGCGTCACGGCGCCCGTCGTGTGGGACCTCATCGAGGACGGCAAGTACCTCATCGCCGACGCGCGCGGACAGATCTTCCTCCTCGTCCTCGCCAAGAGGCTCTCGCTCACGCCGCTGGGCCACGTGGACGCGCTGATGGCGATCCACTACCTCGACAACCGCGTCGTGTTCACCGCCTCCTACAGCGGGCCCTCGCGACTGCTGCGCATCCACCAGAACCACCTCGAGGTCGTCGCCGAGTACCCCAACCAGGGACCCATCATCGACGTGACCACGCTGCCCGACCCCGTCAACGACTCCGTGGCGCTGGTGGGCGCCAGCGGCTATGACAGCGTGCGTGACGGGTGGAGGCGTGATGTGTAGACCAGCGCGATGATCGCCGTTCGCAACGGCGTGGAGTGCAAGCTCTGCAGTCGCGGCGGCGCCAGTGACGACGAGATGGCGGAAATCCCCTCGTATTTGGGATACTACGCCGTCGGCGGGCAGGTGCACCTCGTCGTGTCGTACTCGTCGTACACGGAGGAGTACGACTTCAGCGGGACGGCGCTGTGCGCCAAGGAGGAGACGCTCCCCTCGCCCGTGCTGCTGGCGCACCAGTCGGAGCACTGCGCGTGTCTCGTGACCAACGACTCCGTCCGCGTGGTGGCGCCCTCGCCCTTCCTCCATGCGCTGTCCGCGCCGATCCAGCTCGCTGCCGCCGACGGGCAGTTCATCGCCTGCGCGAGTCGCAACCATATCCATGTTCTGCGAGTGGAGAGCGACCGCGTCGAGACCGCGGGCGAGGCGGGTCTGGAGTTCGACGCGAGCTGCGTGTGCGTGAAGGCGCTGGCGGGAGGCTGTCTGGTGGTCGTGGGCGAGTGGGTCACCAACACGCTGCACTTCTTCACGGTGACGGGCGCGGGCATGGCGCAGTGCGCGTCGATGGCGCTGGAGTCTACCGTGACCTCGTGCGTGGTCGTGGAGGTGGCGAGCGAGGAGAGCCGTCCGCGCTTCCTGGTCGCGAGCCGCAACGACGGCGTGCTCCAGATCCTGCGGCAGGACGGCGCGCAGTGGCTGGAGGAGAAGCGATTCCGCGGGAGCGCGCTGCCCGGGCGGTGCGTGCGTCGGAGCGCGGAGACGGTGCTGTGCGTGGGCGAGAAGAGCTGGCTGCTGGAGTTCAAGAACCACACCTGGTTGTAGGCGCGACGACTCCGCTGTGACCCGTAGCATCGTCCCGATGGACGTGTGTCCCTTGGTGCTGGGAGCCTCCGTTCCTCTCGGTTCCAGCGACGTGTTGGGAGCCTCCGTTCCTCTCAGTTCCAGCGACGTGTTGGGAGCCTCCGTTCCTCTCGGTTCCAGCGACGTGTTGGGCGCTTCTGCTCCTCTCGGTTCCAGTGACGTGTTGGTCGCCGTGACGGAGGAGAACCGTCTGGAGCTGCTGCAGATCGACAGCACCACCAACACCCGTGTCAAGTGCGTGCCGCTCAAGCAGAACTGCATCGCCGTGGGCGCGCAGGCGGCGTCGCAGACGCTTCTCTACCTCACCATCCCGCGCTACACCGAGACGAACGAGACGGCCCTGGTGCAGCTGACGGACCCGAGCGACTTCAGCGTGCTTCACGCGCTGCCGATGAAACTGACGGAGTACCCCACGTGCGTCACCTCCGGCGCGCTGTTCCAGCAGCCCCAACCGCCCCAAGAATCCCCATACTACGTGGTCGGCACGTCGTTCATCCTGCCCACCGAGAGCGAGCCGTCCAGTGGTCGCTTGCTGGTCATGAAGGTGGTGGGCGAGGGCAAGGAGAGGCGTCTTCAGCTCGTCGCTGAGCAGATGCTCACGGGAGGGTGCTTGGCGGCAGCCATCTGTCGCGGCAAGATCGTGGTGGGCGTAAACGGCGAGCTTCAGGTGTACGACCTGGACCCCGCGAGTCTCTCGTTATCGCTGCTCCACAGCGAGCTGGGTAGCATCCTGATCACGCAGCTGAGCGTGGACGAGGCCGCGGGCACTATCGCCGTGGGCGACCTTCTCCACTCCGTGTCCGTGTTCCGGCTGACGGTGGACTGTCTGTCGGGCAAGCAGATGGCGAGGCTGGAGTTCTCGAGTTGCGAGAGCGTGCGTCGCCACGTGACGGCGCTGGATCGCGCGAGTGATGGGTGTGGTGCTAATACGATATCCGAAAGCAACGCTAAGAAGGCATCTGAAACCACTATGAAGTCACCAGAAAACAACGCAAACCACGACAAGATCCTGGTGGGCGACGTGAACGGCAACCTAGCGATCATGCGCGAGGTGAAGGAGGACGAGCTGGACAAGAGCAACCCGCAGAAGCGCCTGGAGGCGGCGGAGTGGTTCCACCTCGGCGACCAAATCAACCAGTTCGCGAGAGTGCCCAGCGCGACGCAGGGCGTCCAGAGCAACGACGGCAGCGTGAGCGACATCGTGTTCGACACGCTCTTCTTCACGGTGAGTGGGCGCATTGGATGGGTGGGCGCGGTGAGCGACGAGGAGTACGCGCTGCTGAAGGCGATCGAGCAGGCGCTGGAGAAGGTGAGGGCTGTCGCGAGCGGTCATCTGTAGACGATTACGGCGGTGGGTGGCTTGGACCACAGGGGCTGGAGACAGGAAGGCAAGCCGTTCATCACGCGGGAGTTGGAGTACTGCGTCGATGGAGACCTGATCGAGCTGTTTTTGGAGCTGAGCGAGGAGGGACAGAAGGCGGTCGTGAGCGTGGTGAACGAGGCGCTGAAGCGGAGCGACAGCGTGAAGTGGATGATCAACTACATCCAGAGCATAAAGACAAAACACTCGACTCTTTGTTAACAAACACTCCACTCAATCCAGTCGAAGAATCCGATCTTCGTCAAGTCCGCCTTCAGCAGCTCCAGCTTGTCCTTCTCCAAACGGTGGCTACACCTCATCGTCGCGCCAAACGCCTACCCCAGCAGTCTGCAGGGACCGTTGTCAATGCCCAGGAACTCCCACACGCTCTTGATCAGCGTGATGCTGTCCACGCCCTCGCCGTAGCGGTTCCCGCACTGGTACATCACTCGCCCGAACTCTCGCGCACGCTCCATCTCCACTCTCGCCTTCTTCATGTCGCCCGCAGCGTACGCGTTCAGCAGACGGTCGTACACCTTGCCCATGATGCTGAACGTCGCTCCCACGAAGCCGCAGCAGCCCGTCGCCAGCGACGCCAGCATGGCCTACACGTCACTGGGAGCAAGCACTCCGACATCCTCGCGGCCCATAAGGATCGTGTACTTGCCGTCGCAGGCGTCAAGACAGAGACCCATCACGAGACTGTTGTAATCGGTGTACTTCATTCCGCACAGATTCGGGATGCGCGTCGACGCCAGCTCCAAAAACTTGTTGATGGGGTAGGGAGTGTAGTTGATCACGTCCAAATGGTAGTAGAACACGGGCAGATTCGGAACCGCAGCAGCCACGTCCTGCACCCACTGCACAAGGAGATCGAGCGAGCGCGGAGGGAAGAAGCGGGGAGGGACGAGCGCAACCGCGTCGGCACCGGCAGCCTACCCTTCACTCCACACCAGCAGCGAATACGGCACAGTGTCTCGCCAACTCCTGCGCCACGGACAGCACCTCATGCCCCACGTGAATGATCACGCAGAGACCATACTTGTGGCCCACCTCGATCCACTTATCGGCGAACTACGCATCAGGAGGATCCCCACTCCGCGTACAGCCTTTCTCTCTGCGACGGAGAGCAGCATGGACTCTCCCGTCGTGCCGCACACGAACACGCCGTTGATGTTGTTCTTCACCAGGTGTTTCGCCACCGGCTCCACAGCGTCCAGATTCAGACTCATGTCGTCCTTCATGGGCGTGTGCACAGCACAGCAGAGGCCTTCGAACGTGAACGAGCTGGGATCGTTGGGCGTCTTGTAGTAGTGCTACTCCTCACTCTGCGACGCACGGCCGTACTCTTCTTGCGTTCGTGAATTCAGTCTTCATCGGCTTTGGTAATATCAATTTGGATTTGGGCAGCTGCCGTGAGGGGGATGAAGGAATGAAACGCCCGATCGTGTGCTCCGCGCCAAACATGCAAGATTGAAAAGGGAGAACGCAAATACCATTGAATTATGCTACAAGGCGGAAAAAGGAACTAATCAATCGTCACTGAAACTCAACCGGCGATGACTCTTCAACAACTACGCGTGAAAGGGCGCTACGGACACAACTTGGACATCCGCGTACAAAGACTCTTCGGGCTTACTGAGAATCGGCGTTCGGCAGTGATCAGGAGAGAGAAAACCAGTGGCACGATTTGTCCTGCGGGTTACAGACAGCAGCAGCGACTCACGTGTACTGTGTGTTAATCGAGGTGAAATAGTCCGTCAGCACTTCCGAGCGGTACTTCGTTAGGACCGGAAACACTGCACACACGTTCGTGCTGTCAAGTGATCTTGCAATTATTCCTCATTCCGTCACTTACGAGACGCCGAGAAACGAGATCACCTTCTTCGCCGCCGTCTCCGGCATCCGGTTTAGGCCCGTTTTCTACCCGTCAGCAAGCGGTTCGCAACGCATTACACAATTCGCATTCACTGGAACGCGCGGCTTTGGAGGAAGTGGAACAGCGGAGTCGTTGACTAGCCGAATCGGGTGGCCTTCTCCGGATTTGATGAGCTTCTCCCTGCAATCCTGAATCCTCGTCGGATTCATCGCTTTCGCTTTCTTGCTGTGCTTCTTTAGACTGCTCTTTTCTTCCTTCTCTGACATTTCACGCTTTCTTCTTTCCACTTGAAAGGGGAAGAGTGATTCCGAAACGAATCAAAAACGACGCTCTACAGGGATGAGTGCTGCAATACGGAGACTCACAGAGAGAAAGAACGAAGGATGAGAGGAACACAATACGGGGTTGAATGCACTGCTTGTCTGGCTTGTTCTCCCTGCTAAATCAAATTGAAGGGTTTCGAGTTCCGATCCGAGAAACAGAATGACTATCTTTCTCTTTTTGGCAGGGTGCCATTTCAAATTAGGGCCATTCTTATACAGGAGGAGGCGATTCATTTCCCCGATTTCGGGCTTCCATGGCGCCAATTCCTTCGCGTTCAAATTCAAATTCTCTTCGCCTACAGACCCCCTTTCGTTCTCTTCATGTGCTTATTGAGTGTTTGGGGACGAGCAATGATTATTACAGGAGGGAGTGGGGATAGTTGATGAGTAATCTAGGAGGGAGCGAGGACAAGTGATTAATATTACCGAAGGGAACAGAAACAAGTGATTAGTATCACACGAAGGAAACGAAAACAAACACATCAAAAGGACAGCAAACAGCAGTTAAAGCAACGTATACTCCTTGGCGTCGTGGCAGTACGCAGTGGGGTCCAGTTCATATACAGTATGCAGCTTCACCTCCATGTCTGGAATCGAGGCGATCGGCTTGTCTTCGAAATACGCCATGATGATGCGAATCACAGCCTACCCATGACACGACACGACGCATACCCACGATATGGCCCACGATCAGCACGCTCTCTCTACAGCCCACGATCTTCAGCAGAATCTGGTTCAGTCGCTCCTTCACGTCAATGTACGACTCTCCGTCCGGGTAGCGGTACTCCAGCTTGTTCCTCTCCCTCTTCTCGTACTCCTTCGGATAGCGCGCTTTGATCTCCTCGTACCTACTCCTAAGACACCATTCGCAACGATCACGTCATCCTCGTGTAATCGCCGCCATTCAGCTCACGAAGAAGGGTGCTGTACTGCACGTTGTACTCGTCCAGCAGCGGCCGCACCGTCTGCGCCACTCGCAGCGACCGGTCGCACATGATGGTCACATTCACGCTCCGCTCGTGGATGAACTCGTACAGCTTCTTGCTGAAGAGGACCCCGTTCGCGTTCAACGGCGGATCGCCTCCCAGAATGCCCTTCAGTGTGAAGTCGGTCTCTCCGTGGACACACAGCCAGATCTTCCGCGGCGTGAGGTGCGTATTCAACAGATAGGACACCACGTCACTCTCCAGAACGCCGTTGCAGTGGTTGGCGATCACGTACTCGCCCACGTTGAACAGACGGATGTACGACTGGTTCTTGTCCCTCTTCTTGTCCAACGGCTGGTAGTTCTTCTTGTAGTTCTCTAAACGCATGTGGAAGTCCGCCAGCGCCTCATCTCGGGACTTGTTCTTGTAGTCTAGCCATCACGCACAGAATCCGAGCGTACCGGGAGAGTTCAGCTTCATTTCACAGTTCTTCTGCACCAGCTCCTCGTCGTCGCAGATGCTCTCCAGGAAGAGGACTCGAAAGCCGGCGTAGGCGCAGCGAAGTGCGATGTAGTTCCTCCGCTCGATATTCGAGTTCGTCGCGTCAAAGAGTCCCACATCACCCCCGTGAAGCAAAAACGCCATCAGCGCTAGGCGTGAATTTACAGAAACGGAGCTACCGTCGAGCGCCATCATTGCGAACTTGGTTCGCAACACCATGGCCTCCTTGTTGTTCGGGTCGAAGAAGGCCGAGTTCTCTCCCGTGTGACCGCTCTACGCGTGAATTATCGGATTCTCCCCCACGATTCTTCTGTAGTCACCCGCGTTGAAAACTTCGGTCTTGAAACCCTTCCAGTTGAGGTACCTGTGCAGCATCTTCGAAATGTAACTCTTTCCCGTCGCCTACGCCTTCAGTTTGGCCACACCACGGCATACGGGCAAACCGATCATGACGATTACCGTCTTTTGCTCCACCAATCCAGAATGCGTGGAATCCTCGAGCATTTCTAGTGATGAAGAACTGCCCCCTCATCGACCCAATTCGGAAGGAGACCGGATGTGCTTTCGCTGCTCCTCTTCAGAAGGAATCTCAGGACTCTGCATGCACTGTTTGTGGTGAGGGACCGAATAAGTGTTTGAGGCATCCGGAATGGCGTTTTTGCGACGGCATTGTGGTCTTCTGTCGGAGTGGGATAATGATCGTAGTGCCGAATCCCAAAAGCCTTCCATCAATTCGACTGCCTCCAAACAAACACGCTCTTAAGCCAAATTCGCGGACTCAGACTCCTTCCCCTTCTTCTGACAGCAGCACACAATGAACGAAATGATCGCCGCAACCACAGCCAAACCCGTGACAATCCACATGGCTAGATTGTTGTGCGGCGCCTCGGTGGGGGTGGGAGTGGGGGGAACCGAGCATCCCTGCTCTCCCTTACGATCCATCACCTTCGACATGCCCTCGGCGATGACGGTCACATTGGCAGGAGTGAAGGTAGCGACAACCGTGCTGTTCTTTCCGATGGCGCTGCGATAGTCCTCGAAGGGATCGTTTCCCTGCGCATCTCTGCAAACCAGCTTCGCCGCAGAGTACTCCGTCATGGGCTTCACCGGCTCAGAGCAGTTCAGTCCAGAGAGGAACTTTTCAGAGCAGGTGACCAGCACATCCGAAGTCAGTACGTGGTACTTCTTCTCCACATCGTTCGTGGCAACGTGCGTGTACGCATAGGTCGCGCTCATGGAGAACACCTCCTTCTCGCACGCCATCTTCTCAAAGCGCTCCGTCTTCAACAGCAATTCGCTGGGATCCTCTCCCTTCTCGCCAACGGCCACCAGCGACATTCTCGAACCTGCTCATAAGTGGAAAAGGGTATGCTCACTCATATCACGGAGGGGGAAGCAAGAACCCTCATACTCGCCGCAAACTACATATCATGCATGCAACTGGACAAGAAACGATCAATGCTCTCGCTTATCCGGCTTCTGAAGCTAGAGGGCTCATCAATCTGAGAGTCAGCTGTAGAATCCCAATTGCGTACAGAAACGGCCGCCTTACACAGGATGGCAGCGAGCAGGAACCACGCAAACAGATAAGACTTCATCGAAAGAGAATTGTGTTCTTTGCGGAAAGAGAAAGAGACGCGGAGAAGTACTGCGGATGGAAGGAAAGACCGAGGAGGTTCTTATAGCGAGCGGAGAAGGCATGAAGATGTGTTATGGAAGATGGAAAGGATGAAGTGTTGTGGGTGAAGGAGAGGATGCAGTGTGGAAGGAGGGGAATAAGTAGAGAGTGAGAGAAAGAGGAAAAGGCAATGTGTGAGAGAAAGAGAGATGGAACACGACAGAGAAACGGAACGCAACAAAGAACACACTCCAACAAACACCCCCAATCAACTAAAGGAACCATTTACGTCTTCCGGTCTCAATCTGCTTGTGGTTGAACTTCCACTCGTACTCGGCGTTGATGGAGTTGAAGGTGCCCACCTGCAGCCAGCGAGGCTTCAGCGTGAATCGCGGTCCCAACTCCTGCAATCTCGCCTTCTTCTGGTTCTCGAAGACGTACCGATGCTGTCGGACCTACTCATCACGCACTACAACTGCAAACCACGAAAATGTAGTCACGCTGATTGTGGAAGGTGATCACGCGACGACCCTCAAACTCGGGAGCAGCTACGAGTCAACAGCCAAAACCACCATTACCCGGATACATCGAGCCAAGGAAACGACCGAAGCGACGTCCCAGACGCGTGGTGAAGTTGTTCAGGATGATCTCGGGATTGTGGCTCGTAACGTCACCGCAGTCAGCAATGTCTTCATGGGGAATGAAGGACATCACCTTGAACATGGCAGTGGGTCCCTTGGGGAGATGGGAGATGATGAGTCTATGCATTACAGTAGGATACATCTGTTACGAGTTCACCTTCTTGTCGTGCTCGCCAACCACGATGAGATGCGTGAATCCCTTTTCTCCCGCCTCCTTGCACATTTTCACGAGATTATGCGTTTCTAGGATGACAGTGTAATGGACACACAAACCTCGCTTGTAGAGATAGGAGTTGGGGATCATTCCCATCAGCTCGCTGACAAAGAAATAGGCGTTCTTCGAAGGACGAGGACGCGTCGTGATCATGATTTTGGGCGTAATCTTGTGCGAGAAGTAGGGCTCAAACTCGTCATCCTTCTCGTCGGCGTATACTTCGTCGTCGTTCTGTGTAACGATCGTGTCATCGTACTCACGGTGATCCTCCTGTGTGGTAGGCTTCTAGACCCGTCAGACGGCAAACTACGAACTCCCTACCTCGATTGGAACGGCCTCCTCTCCGTACTCCTCTCTCGCCTTCTGCTTCTTCGTTCTGCGCTCCTTCTTATCAAGCTTCTTCTTGTGCTTGATTTGCTGCCAGAGACGCTCTCTCGCCTGCTTGTTCTTGATCGTATTGATCACAGGTGTCTTCTTAGGCTGTTTGTCCATGGAAAGCAACGAGAAGGAATCAATTGTGGTGCTTCCTTAACTCGAGTATACTGAAACAAACAGGACTAAGGAAGCTGAAACAAACAAGCAGAACTAAAGGAAACCGAAACAACACGCTACTTTGCAGCCTTCTTCTTCTTTGGCTTTTCCTTTTTCGCTTCCTTCTCCTTCTTCTCCTTCTTCTCCTTCTTCTCCACCTCCTTCTTCTCCGTCGGCACTGGCATCTCCGCGCCAGGGGGCAGGTAGCGCAGCTTCAAACCCGTCAACTGCTTCACTTCTGGCAAATCGTGACCCTTTCCGTCGAAGTCCGCATACGAGGAATCCGTTGCGAGGTCCTCGGTGATGATAATCTCATGTGCAAACGGCCTTCCTAGGAATAACACACCACAAGCACAGGCAACCGGGAATCACTCCCTTCTTCTCGTCCTTGTAACAGTAGAAGAACTGGGCAACAGCCTCCTTGTCACCAACGGACACGGTGTAGTGTTTATCTCCAACTGTCAGCTTCGTCACGGCTATTTGTTACAACTCGCCCAGCATCGAGAACTCGCTCCGTGTTTGAAATCCACCTTCAATTTCTCCAACTCCGCTTCAGGGAACTATGATAATGAAATGCAGCACACACATACCGTCTTCGGAGCACGAATCAGCCAGATCTCGTTCTCCTTCTTGTTTACGATCTTCTCGGGAAGAGAGCAGTTCCCCTTCACTGGCTTGTATCCTACGGGAGGAGTCAGGGTCGCAGACATTTCTTTTTGACCATCGCCCAAAATACCCGTGATTCTGCGCGATCACTGAGGAAGGTGAAACAAACAGCGGAATGATACAGGAGGGACAAGAACGCGTCGATGCTCATTTCCTTTTGTTCCCGAGAGGCCATGTCCTTCACGAGGAGTTTGGACTGATTCAGCAGAGAGAGCTCATTCGTTCCCATAAGTACCGCATATCGCAGCTTCTGCCTCGCAACGTCCTTCAGCGCCTTCTTTATGCTCCCTGCTCCCTTGCAGTACACGGTCTTCACGTTCCGGTCTCGAATGATCTGCTCATGAGCGCAACACCTCTCTCTCACATTCGCAACCCGAATACCGCTTTGGAACACGTCTCGGTTCGTTTCATCTCCCAGCAGCACAATCTACTCCTAACGCTACGCACACACACCCACTCCAACACCACTCAGCTCTGACGAAGGCTGGAGCGACGCGAGCTCCAAACACCGCTCGATCCCTGCAGAAAACCCGATGCAGGGAACCGCTCTATTGAACCCTATCCGTTTGGCCAACGAGCTGTAGCAGCCGCCTCCCTAGCTCTCATCCCCCTTGCACAGACAGACGATCACCGAACCGATGGCACTGCAGAACTCGAACACGATGTTGTCGTAATAGTCCAGTCCAC
Source organism: Blastocystis sp. subtype 2 (assembly GCA_027406325.1). Taxonomy (NCBI): domain Eukaryota; class Bigyra; order Opalinata; family Blastocystidae; genus Blastocystis; species Blastocystis sp. subtype 2. The sequence goes on from JANPWJ010000747.1 coordinate 18,185, forward strand.
GCACGAGGTGCGGGTCCAGCACGAACGGCACGGACAGCGTCTTCAAACCGTCCTGCACCCGTTCCAATCTCTGTTCTGTAAGAGGAGCAAGGCGCACGTACATCTCGCGATTCCGATGAGAGCGAATCCAGAATGGACGGAGCGCTGTGAATGATCTCCTGGTCCTGCTCTTCCTTGCTATCGAGAATACGGAGATAGCTGCCACGTTCGAAGCGATTGCGACTCTCTTGGGACAGGGAAGACTGGTGCTGCTCAAAATAGCTCTGCTATTGATAGACGTCTTGTGGACTCACTTTCAGGAGAGCGCGATAGTGCGACATGGATTCTGCCGAGCCAAGAGAGTTGATGTGGAGCGTCGTTGAGGCCTCGAGCCCCAGTCGTTTGACGATGGAGGCGCAGAGAAGGATCACATCGACGTCGTGAATGGACGGATCGCAGTTCACAATTTCGCCTCCGAACTGATGGAATTCGCGATAGCGTCCATGCTGAGGCCGTTCATACCGATACACGCTTCCATACTAGCAGTGAGGGCAATTCAACATGGAAACGTAATAGACAGATGCTGTAGCGGAGGCAATGCGTTTGTCATTCAGAACGGCGCGCAGAACGCTGGATGTGAACTCGGGTCGCAAACAGAGCTTTCGATCCGACTTGTCGCTAAACGTGTACATCTCCTACACTTCAACGCCCTTGAAAAGTGCCACTTTGGTGACAATGTCCGTATCGGAGCCAACGCCTCTGCTGAAGAGTTCCTCCCTTTCTACCACAGGCGTTCAGCATTAAGGAAGTGGCTTCTTCTTCCACAGACAGGATATGTCTCGATGCGTTCAAAGCCGAAGAGTTCACACTGGTTGCTCATGACTGAAATCAACTAGGAGTGAAAGCGCAACAAATTCCACGTGCCTGTGAATAGCGCCAGGCCTCCACTCCCACGAGGTCCTTCATGCCTTTGACGGGTGCCAGAGAGGATAGGCATCGTTTGAAGATGGTGTTCATGGAGAGGGGATGATTGTGATTGTGGTGAAATGTCGGAAGCGATTTGCTATATTCATTAAGTATGGAATGAAAACAGTGTTTAGCGGAAGTGAAAGAGGGAACAGTGATGTCTTCCGCTTTCCACTCCCTTGCATTTTGGATCCACTTCCACACCCACTCCGTGAAACCACAGAGGAATCAACGAACTCTACATCGACTCCAGAAATCGAAGGCATTTTGCCCGTCCAGAAGAAGACGAGATGCAGGGACCTTTGTTTGGAACGGGAGAAGGGGCAAAACACTGGTTCAACGTAGACTGCGAGGGAATCTCCACGTTTCTCTTCGCGCAGTTTGTGATCCATCTGGCGCTTCTCACTTCCCAGGCACGCTCTTCCTTTCCTCTTCATCCTAGTTTGTGATTATTCCGCAGGCGTTCCACAATGCGAGCGAGATCGTCGTTCTTCGGATTCTGCTTCTTGTGACCTATCTTCTGTGCTGCACGTGCCATTTCCGTTGTAGTTTCATGTTGCCATGGATTCCTTGAAGGCTGCTTTTCCAACCCCGGAGCCGTCCCTCATAATGCGCAGCCGTTGAAGGAGATGGCGGAGGAATCGGGCGAGTTGCTGAATCGCTGTGGAATCTGCGATGCGTACAAACCGCCGAAGTGCCATCATTGCAGGTGTTCCTTTTCTTCTGCTGTCATCCTTAGTACGTGCAATCGCTGCATTTTGCTGATGGACCACCATTGTCCGTGGATCAACAACTGCGTGGGCATGTGCAATATGAAGTACTTTATCCTGTTCCTGTGCTATACGATCCTGTACTGCGTGCTTCTTTTGTACTGTCTCTTTCACTGTTCCCTGGAAATGCTCCAAGTGTCTTCCGATTTCCGTCGTAGTGCTGTGAAGAAGTGTTGATCCTAGTGGTTATCGTGATCCTTTCCATTGGCGTGACTCTCTTCTTCTCGATCATCTTTGGTATCTTCGCTGTCGTCATTCTCGTTGACATCCTGAAGACCGTCTTCACCGGGTCGACTCGTTCCCTCTGAACGGATATCTGATGTCTAGAGATTGATCGTCTCCGCAGTTATCAGCGTGATTCCTCCTTGTATGACAATCTTAGGTGGCACTACTTCATCTCCATCACGCATAGTGACGTTTTTGGAGGCTCAGGTCACTTCCGTCTTCACTGGCTGCTTCCTGTTGCACCGAACTACCCTGATTTCAAACGGAACGCTCAGTACGTTGTGGATGCGTCTGGGCGTCGATGGAACGGGTACTCGGAGTAGTGTACTGTTTCTTTCTTGTTCAACGACTCTTTGTTCAACAAGCGAGTCATTCCCTTCTTGTTCAATGAACGCTTCCTCTCTTGTTCAGGTCTTCATTCCTTTCATGTCCAACAAACAACGATTCACATAACTCACTTTGATTCCTCACTCTGATTAGCAGGGGGTACGACTCCGGGAGGATATACATACAGCGGCTGTGGAAACGGAGTCACCATCATCGGCTGCCCATTCGGTCCCACCACCATCATCACCGGAGACTGGTAAAACGGCGGATACATCACTTGCTGCGGGAACGCCACCGCTGGGACAGGCATCACGGGCGACTGCATCGTCGGAACCGAAACCACTGGAGGCTGCACCCGCGCCTGGAAGGGAACCGAGCGCGGGCTCAGCGAATCGCTCACGTTGGTGCCGAACGCGATCTGATCCTGTTCCCTGTCCTCCGCTTCGCCGGGCAGCGTCAGGATGCGAAGAGTGGACTTCGTCACCTGTCTGGGCTGCGACTCGTTGCCTTCGTTTGAATCCAGCGAGCGCGTTGAGGCAAGCGACTCCGTATCCTTCGACCTCTCCTCCGGGTGACAGCCCTCTTGTGAGGAGAGCATACAACCCTCTGGTGAGGACTGTGATGAGGAGAGTGCATGATCCTCTGATGATGGAGAGGAGAGAAGACAACCCTCCGGTGAGGAGAGAAGACAACCCTCCGGTGAGGACTGTTGGGAGACGGGCAACACCACACTCCTGTTCTCCTTGTTCTCCATCATCTGCACGTGTTTCCTGAACTTCCGGAACAGTGGTCGGTCTGTGGAGAGCACCACGATGCCGTCCTTGCTGTGGGTCAGGTACTGCGACATCCACTCCGAATAACACCATCGTGAACACTGCTTTCTTGTGATGTGGATGGCGTACCGATAGGAGAGAGGAGTCGGGAAGCGAGAAACTGCATTCCCATTCAGTGAAACTCTCGCGGTGAATTCGTCGTTTAACCGCGACAACAGCCAGTATCGTGTTGAATCGTGTTGTTCGTTCAGACACTCGCCGCCACACGCCCACTCATTCTCCTTCATCACCACGTACAACTTGTCTTCCGCTCCCACCAGCTCGCACTCCACGTGGAACTCCACACACCTCACACCCGCCGTCTCCATCTCGCACGACTCCGTCTGGGAGGACAGGCTGGAGATCGTGTTGCAGGACTCCTTCCCCAGCGATGTCTCACTCGCTCCGTCCAGCTCCTTCTTCTTCCCTGCACGCTTCTTCTTCTCCTTTACCGTTTTGACTGGGACTGGCTTCACATTGTGATGAGGAGTGATTAACGCTCGTCGCTCCGCTTTCTCCTCCTCTCGCAGTCTCTTCAAGAGCTGTTTATCTCTCTCTCGCGAAAACATGAAAAGCACGAACAGCAGGCACAGAATGCTACATGTGATCATCACTGCTCGCATCAACATGAATTGGATTACAAGGAACACGGTTTCATCGCTATCAAATACCCGAACAAAAAGCCTGAAAAAGGAATCGATCGAGAAAAACGGATAGGGATCGAGCTGATGATAGAAGGAAGAGTATGACTGGATGACGGCGGAAAGCGCACAGTAGTGATAACGGTACTGTTGCTGCTGTCTGGAGGACTGTGGAGGCATTGACGTCATGAGGGAATCCATTGCCTTCTGGTAACACAGTTTGCTTCTACTGGTAATGCAATGAACGGAAATTAAACAATCTGCATCGAGAGAGGATAGAAGACAAGGAAGAGGCGAGATGGCAAGACAACGACGAACAACCACAATTCTCCTTGAGCGACACTACCTCCTGCATCGTACTCTCTGGCGAAGAGAAAAAACGATACGACAAGAGGATGATTTCGTTCAAATCCCAATCCACGAAAAACAGGTGATCTGTAGAGATCGATGAACTACGGGTAATAAGAATAGCGAATTCAAACAACAACAGAAACAGATCACTCCACACATCAATATCAAAGGATGGAGAACGGGACAACTCTCTCTCCAAGTCTTCAACACGCTGTGATTCATTTGCAGATTGCAACACACGCATCTCCTCGTACGAACACGATAAGAAGCTGTCCATCTAACACTAACAGTGGCGTAGTTCACAAACGTAAAAATGGCCAGCCCTTTCCAACAACGAGCAGGAATCACGCAGTAGAGGAATTGCCTTCTCTGTCTCGTTGGTGATTCGATATACGACAGACTTGATGCGCAAAAACGACGCTCGTTGGAAGAGGAAAAAGGGCTCCTATCGTAAACACACGACAACAGTCCATACAGAATAGACGTCTCCGTATCGCTTTTCATTCTCGAATTCGATCCATTCCATAGTGTTCATGGCCCTCTTGTAGTCATTCTGCTCCAACAGAGATAAAACGGACACAATATCCTATGAAATCATTCCATTTGACGAGAACCACCTCTGAGAAAGACGGATCGTCGATAAGCGTTGGCGTATCAACAGGAAAGGAAAAGAGGAGCCTACAACTAAATGAATGGGAAGATGGGTACAGAAAGACTAGGGCATGAATAAGAAGCATATCGAAAGAGAGAGACTACACTGAGAACAGATTACGACTTGAGAGATAGGGAAATCCAAAGAGAATCGGTAACTGAGATAGACAACTCAATACGTTCCTCTTTGCGGAAGAAATGATGGATTGGAGGGGTGAATGAAATAGCCTCGATATTTGGAGTATGTTCAATTCGAGTTTGACGAAGATAGGGATGTGAGGAAAGGTGTGAGACGAGATAATGAAATTGATTGGGAACGAGACAACAGAAAAGGGGGATGAGCGATGGAACGGGTATATCACTGGCACATTGAGTATGTACGAGATGAGACATAGAATATGCGATACAAAACAACAGTAATGTGACGACAATGTGAAACACGCGTCGAACGAATACAGTGAGATGCACACACCAGACTAAATACAATAGCAGAGTGCAACACGCATATGAAGAATGAGATGAGAAATGCAACAAATGACAGAAACAGATACACGCATTTGAATTATGAGATAGAGACCAATACAATACAATAGCGAAAAGTGAAGATCAGATAGCAGTGCAAACACGTGACACGGCGAATGTGATTGCCTTCCAGTTTTATCATCAAGAAATGAGGAGGTTAATCCTTTCATTGTTTCTGATTCTATCATTGCGGATAGGTGCAACAAGTGACCCAGAACAGGATCATGAGAGTAACATCCCGAATACTCATGCGCGAATAACTAAAAGGAGGCTAGTAGACGCCTGCTTGAGTACCACTCAATGTGGGAATCAACAATAGGCGATCCAATCACGTACACCGATCCATCAGGGAATGATCACGACGTCTACTGCCAAATAGGATATCGCTGTATTCAGGACTTATGCTACCCCTGCGCCATTTCAACCTACTACACGTACACGGATAAAGTGGAGTGCAAGACATGTGAAGACGGATACCGCTGTGCAAGTACACACGAAACAGGGACGTCATGAATAGACAAAGCAACAACAGAGGCACAAATGTACCAGAATCCATGCAATGCAACAACCACATACTGCGTTAGCGGTGAAGAGAAAACGGTGAGGATGATACACATAACTCACCAGCAGGTAAACAACGGGTACTACGCAGTACAAACAACCGACAGCAAAAACAACATCATAAGCATCGGAAAGGCGAAGTGCCCCGCCGGCTACTACTGCGTGGGTGGAGAAAAGTTCGAGTGCCCTGCCGGCAGTCTCGGCGAGGCTGGAGGACAGTGGAACCCCACCTGCGACGGACAGTGCCCGCGCGGTTACTACTGCGTCGGCGGAGAGAAACACGAGTGCGGAAGCGTCGATAAGTACTGCCCCGCGGGATCGAGCGCGCCGACGAACGTGACGACGGGCCACTACTCGGGTCCGTCGGATGTGAACGAGAATGTGCGCTACGAAGAGACGCTATGCCCGGTTGGGTACTACTGCGTGGGCGGAGAGAAGTTCGAGTGCGCGAGTGGCTACTTCGGCAACAGCACCGGCCTGACGACGAGCCAGTGCAGCGGAATGTGCAAGGACGGCTACTACTGCGAGAGCGGCTCCACGCGCGACGACCAGCACGAGTGCGGCAGCGTGGACAAGTACTGTCCTGCCGGCTCTGAAACGCCTCTGGTGGTGCCGGACGGCTACTACTCCGGACCCGAGGACGCGAGCGAAACGACGCGCAGCGAGAAGACCATCTGCCCCGCCGGCTACTACTGCGTGGGTGGAGAAAAGTTCGAGTGCCCTGCCGGCA
>JANPWJ010000752.1:0-32067 GCA_027406325.1 Blastocystis sp. subtype 2
GGCAGAATAGGAGATTCACGCCTCACAAATGGCTCTTGATGGTTGGCGATGAAACTCCCACGATCCAAAATGGGTAAGGAAAACAGTATTCCGTTCTTCTTCCCAGTCTGGGCGATCCATAGACCTTTTGCTATTCATTCTCTTTTGCACTATTCTCGCCACTACCAAGCGAATACTGTACAGTCATATCGAAAGGGAAGTAAACTGTTAGGGATGGATACGAATTCACCTGAGATTGCTTCACTACTACGGTATGCGAGTGAGATGCAGCAGACGAACTCCCCGGAGGCGATGAAGTCAGTCGAAACGATTATCCAGAACATGCTTCAGTCCTCTGCCTTTCTTTCCTTCTTCACGTTGCCTTTCTCTAATTGTACTTTACGACTAGTGAGATATTGAATACCGTGAAGGACCCCTACGTCATTTTCCTTGTGGCAACGAGTCTGAAGAACGTGATCGGTACGGCAGATGGCGTCCGCATTGGCGATTACATTCAGTACCGTAGACGAAGGATCGCGCTCTGATCTGTAGGTGACAGCATCTTCCTGTACTTGCTTCACAACCCAAACACTCACACAAACGTTGTAAATGCACTGTGCGGCGTTGTGGGACGTATCGTGAAAGTGACATGGCTGAAGGACTTGAGGGAGCGCAAACTGCTGGACAGCATGTCCGGATTCTTCACCTCCTCCTGCTTTTGCCAGAGAGTGGGTTTGGTGCTTCTGACGGAGATCATCACGCAAATGAACCAATTCATTCCCTGTTTTCGCGTTTCTCCCTCCCATCACGCATAGCACTCGAGACGCGCTCGATCTACCGCAGTTCCCTCCGAACCTTCTGTGATTGTCTCCTTCGCCCCATTCTCCTCAAAGCGCTCTCCTACCTTCCCGACTGCTCCTCGCTCTTCACACCCCTCTCCCTCACCCCCGAGACCATCTACATCACAGCCGCCGCGCTCAAACTCGTCATCGCCGTCATGTCAAGTGACTTCAGCGGGACGCAGGGCGGCACCGACGGCGACGAGGTGGACCTGATTCAACTGCCCAGCGACTGGGACACCGCCATCTGCAACGAGCGAGTGCTCTTCTCGTTCTTTTCGCTCTACGACACCAACTCCCTCCAACTCGCCCAGCTGTCTCTGGAGTGCATTCTGTACTTCACCGCGGTTCGCCGCTCGCTGTTCGTTTCGCCGGAACAAACACTCTCCTTTTATCACACCATTATTCAAGGCATGCATCAAATCCTCCAGCGAAACGCCCACCTGGACGACGGGTCGTGCCACTCGCTGTTCGCGCAGTGTTTGGCGAAACTGAAAACCAACATTCAGTTAGGGGAACTGATCAAGTTTCCAGAATTCCCTCCGTTTTTCCACCTCCTTTCTCTCTTCGCCTCCAACACCATCCAAACCCGCGGTTATTTCAACGATTTCCCGTACATTCTGTTGTTCTGGAGTCGCATCGTGGAGGCGATTCGGTTCAGCAACGCGCCCGTGATGAGTGTGATCCCCCAGAATCAAATCGACGAGGATATCGACAACGTGGTCCGCGCGTTCATCTTCACCTTTCCCTCAAACAAGCAGATGTGGGAGAACGAGCTGGAAAACCCGTTGGAGAACCTGGAGGTGTTGTTGAAGTACGAGGAGAAGCTGGGAATTGTGTTGTGTTACCGTTACGAGAGTACTCTCATGATGATCACGGAGTCGGTGAAGACGTCGCTCCCACTGCTGAGTCAGTTCGGCAAGTGGGAGGATAATGCGACGAGGGACCGGCAGATGTACGACACGGACAGTGATCCTTGCTGATCATGACCTCACGTGTAGTGGTAGTCGCGTGGTATATCGTCATCACAGCAATCACACTGAAGAAACAACAATTCACCGACGTTCAGATTATGCGACGAACCTTTCTTCTCGACACCGCCTTCGCCGAACAGTGGTTCGCTGTCATGAACTCAATGGTTTCCATTCCCCTAGTACACCACCGGGAGTTTCATCAGACATAGAATCTGAAAGCGAAGTGGTTCCCCCACCTTTACACAGCACTGTTTCTCTATCTCCAGTCCTTCTGCTCCCTGTAACCTTGACTTCGCTCTCTGAGGCATAGACTGACGGACTTCAAACTCAGGTCCATCACCACGTCCACAAAGGAAGAGATCGAGAAGAACGGCTCTTCGCGTCTGATGGGATATTACACCTTCTTCTCACAGATCGGCAAGAGCGTGAATGACACTGTTTCCACGGTTCTCTCTTTCCTGATCGACGCGTTCGACCTCCCGTTGCTTCCCGCGTCGTGCATTTCCCAAGCACTTTCTCTGATGACGCTTCTCTGTCACAACCCACACACCTCGCGCGTTCTGGTTACCCTGCCTCTGATGAAGAAGTTGGTGACGCACCACGACTCCATCCAACTTGCCTCCTTCTCTACTCCCACCACGTGTCGCTTTCGCTCCGTCTTCTATTCTGCACTCACCGAAGTGTTGCTGTTGAATGCCGTGCCCGGCGACTTGGAGCACTTCTGCGCGCCATTCAACTCACGCATCCAAAGCCTCCTCAATGCGCCTGTGAACGAGGAGAACAAGAAGATACTGACCCTGCTGTTACGCGACGTGATCGGGGTTTTCAGATCGTGCAATTCCGCGTATCACTACACCACGGTGATGGAGCTATTGTGGGGGTATTTGGGGGCATTAATTCGTAGAGGTCCTAATTCATTACAGGCCATTCAGCGATATCTCCCCGTCTTCTGGAACGACGCTTCGTTCTCCGTCTCCTCCTTCCGCTTTCTGATCGAGATCTCGTCGTCATATTCCGCCGTGGTGACGTGTAGACAGGATCGGAAACAACGAGTGGACACGGACGACTCGTCGCCTCGCATTGTGGTCGTGTTCAAAGAAATCGCGTCGATTATTGTCGCGTACTTGAATTTGGCGGGAACGGCCTATCCCGTGGGGGGTGCTACGGTGTGACTTGGCGGGAGTTGTGACGTATAGCGGCAACTGTATCCACTGAACGTAATGAAGTGCATTCAGTTAATCTTCGCCACAATGGAGGGAGTTTTCGGTAATGAATCAGATGAAGGGTGAGGCGTAGACGGATGTTACGTCCCTTTCGGTGCGATGGTGTATTACCAGGACGGAACGCTGTTGGACATGATCAGCATGATGATCAACATGATCCACTACTATGAGCTGAGTGATTTATTGGAGATGCCAAAGGTGGCAGAGAAAGTGTTTGGCTTCTTGAAGGCGCTGTTTGCCCAGTATGCGTTGATCGTGTCGTTTTTGTCGAATGACGACTTTATGTTTATCATGCGTTTGGTGATCTCCGGAATTGCGTGCGAGAGTGCGTGGCGGAAGTCGTTGTTGATGCCTAGATGATGTCGTTGTGAAGCGGTCGAGTGCGATTCTGGATTCGCTCGCCTCCTTCTTGTACACGAACAAGTTAGTCCAGACACCGCTAGTTTCTCGGATACAGCAACTTGTGGGAGATCCCGCCCAATTCTGGTCTCCGTTGTGTTGGTGGAGGGACTTCATGTGTAGCATCATGAGAGAGCTGCTCGATACGGTTCTGTTCACGAAGACGTCGATGCAGTGGGATCTCTCCATGTGCATTCTCCCCGTGTGTCTGGTGTACGAAAATGGGATGGGCGAGTACTGCAACTACTTGTGCGACGGATGCACGGAGGAAGCCACTTCGGAGATCCGCGATGTGTTCCAGGATATTTCAAAGTCCATCGATCCGTCTCTGGACCGTTCGGCAAGAGAAACGTTCAGCATGCGACTGTCCAACTGGATTCGGAAGCTGACCCGATTTGCGATCCGGCGCAACACAGTGTGAGCGTCGTTTGTTCAACAAAGAAGTGCTACTCGTCGTAAAACAATACAGATCGATTTGGGAACAAGCAGACCAAATCGACAAGAAAGTCCCTCCTCTTGCGTGCCACCACTTTCAGCTTCTCGTACGTGCTATTCAGCACACTCTCGTTCACCACCTCACCGTTGTCGTTCTTCTGCACCAAGTTCATGTTCTTCAAATCGTAGTAATCGTTTTCCACCATTAGATTCCCCCCGCCTTGAGGTGTGTCGTAGAACTTGTAGCACTCCTCGTTCACTTCCTTGTCGTCCTTTCCGTCCCTGCTCGCAACAATCACGCAAGCAATCTTGTCGTCATCATCAGTCCATTCATCGCCAAACAAGCCACACAATTGGTGCAAGATAAGGGATGACATTACAAAAATGATACAGTTACGCGGAGAAGAATACGGTAACCCTTCTCGGCACTTCGGACTTCGATGTAACCATCTCTTCACACTTTTCTCCGCTACGAAGCGCGCCTTGTGATGCCAGTAGTTATAGTTGGAGAGCGTGGCGGGATGCTCGCTGTTCTTGATTTCGCTTGCGGAAAACGGAATCTGCAGGTAGGGCAATTCGGGGTACGAGCGATCGCCGATCAGGAAGGAGCCTCCTATGAACTGAGTGACAGTGCGTTGCGCTACGATTCAATAGAGAGCGTTTTCGGTAGCGAAGCGTGTAGCCAAGCGCAGACTCGTTGTAAATGCTACAATTGCTCTGACTTCCGTTCTCGCTGATGTGAATATTGAAGAACCTGCCCTCGCGTCCCACGACCAGCAGTACTTTGATACCCTGCTTTCGATGATCCTCGGAATAGCTGGAGCAGGAAGATTCCGACGAAGACTGCTTCGGGATAAAGATCGTGTCTACAGCGCGGTGAGAGGGAGAGAGAGGAATCCAAAAACGTACCGACAACGCCAACGGCTCCCGGAAAGAAGCGCTTTGAGTTCACTCGCAGCAGATTCTGGCAGTCAAGCGCGGGGAAACGAATCACATCATCCTTCAGCTCGTTCATGATCTTATTGAACAGGTTGATGTAACCGTCAACTTTCTCTTGTGATACACCGCAGAACTTGGAGCAGCACCTTATTGAGAAGCACGAGTTAATATACAGAACAGAAGTACACACAAAGTTGACGATTTCTGGTTCCACGTACGAATTAATAGGAGACATGCTGAAGGCTTTCGTTTCCTTGACCTCCTTCGCAATGCGGTATACAGTATCCCGATCCATATGAAACAGGCGGCGAAAAAGCGAATTATCCACTGTCCGCAGAAAGTAAGACAGCACAGCGGGTGGCCGCTGGTCGCGAAAGTCTCCGTAGAGCCATGGACGGCGATAATACCCTTCCAGCAGCTCTTCACACACCAGGGTATTATCGGTGTTGTTAACTAGCATGTACACCAACTCGTCCATCGGAACAGAACAAAACCGATCCTCTCTTATAGAACAGAGGCAAGATGGGGCAAGCATAACAATTGCCTGAAAACCGGTGCGTCCAATGAATTCGTCGTACTCTTTTCATTTCTTTGAAGGGCGGGACAGAGGTAGGAGACTAGTTTTGTATCCAAAAACAGATATGCAGCAAGGACTATCCGGATACTGGAGAGTTGGACCCGAGACTGTGTTTCATTGATCGTGTGGAGTGCTTCATCGAATTGGGTGCCAATAAACAGGAATCGATGATATGGGAAAAGTGCCCTATTTGGCATAGCGAGAAAGAGCGCCAATGTCTGATCATGAAGGGAACGGCAAGCATCCTACTGAAAACCTTCATGTTCAATCTGTTTTTGAACGCCTTTTCGGTGAGTCGCACATTGACGAGAGAAGGGAGATCTAGCCATTACGCTCCACGAGAGCCGCCACGTTTTAGAGCGATGCAGTAGGGATCGCGGAACGTGTTGCTGATCATCGAGGAATCGAGCGTCGAAGAGGTTGTGGTGAGTGTGGTGAGTTTGGGTAAGTCTAGTCAGTCAATTCGTTACCACTGTTGTACTCCGCAGTTCCAGCGTGGTGTTGTCGCTGTCGATTCTGAACCAGAACGCGTTGTACCCCATCTGAATGGACTCGAGTTCCGGCAGGTCTATTCCTAAGGCGAAGACGAAGAAATCACTCTCGAAGATGACGTGGGAGCACTTGCGGAAGGCTAAGCTGCCGAACACGAGCGATTTGAGGCTCGGTAAGTCTATTCCTGAATCTATGCGACGAAACACACTCTTCAGCACTAACGAGGACCAGTAGAAGTTGCAGCACTTGTGAGTCATGTCCAAATCACCCATTTCCATCACTTCCAACGCATCCACGCTCTCAATCTCACACACTGAATAGTCAGAGAAGGAGCCGCAACCCATCTTCAACTCTTTCAGCGCCGGACAGTTCTTCAGATAGAATCGACGACTTGGGTCCTCGCTCGCAAAGCAGTCCTGTTTCGAGAAGCTGCTCTCTCCAATCACCACACTCTCCAACGCGTTCAGTCCAACCAGCTTCAACTCGTTCACATTCTTGAAGCACTCGTCGCCCACCCTCAACTCACGCAGTCTCTCACAGGGTGTGAAGTCAATGGCGGTGATTCCGCTTTCATTGCAGCATTCGTCCACCACCGTCACCTTCTCCACGTAATACGTCAACGCCTCCAGACCCTGCCTGTCCCTTATCACGAGGTCCTTCACGATAGTTTGTTCCTGCACCTTCGCCAGTGGGTCGTATTCCTCCAACAGACTCGCGTTTCTCATATCCACCTTCTGGACCACGCGGAACGCCACGCGCAGCACCAGCTTTGTGAGGGACGGAATGTCGATGAGGGTGGTGTGAGTTATGTTGCGCAGCGCTCTCAGTCCCGCGTCGAAGCTGTCCAGCACCGTCAGGTCTATCCATTAAACTGAGTCAGTTAGCGTACTCCGCATCACACACACATTCTTCTTCCCCTCATCGCCTCTGAACACGATTTCTCCGAGGGTCAGCGCCGTCAGTGCAGGCAAGTCTGATTGTCACTCCATTCGACGATACGTACCTTCAAACACAGTGTTCTCACAGTGGACGAAGCACCCGTCGCCAATACTCACCTCCTGAATGGCAGTACAGTTCTTCACCACAAAGGATGTCCAGTTCACGCAACTCTCTCTCCCAATCGCCAGACGCTTCAGCCTCGGACAGTCGCTCACTTCCATCTTTCCGTACTTGGTGGTGGAGCGCCCACTCGCTTCCATCTCCTTGTCTTTGCTTTCGGTGCAACAGTCTGCTCCAATCTCCACCTTCTCCAAACACTCCAGCCCGACAAGCGTCAGCTCCTTCACGAACTCCAGACAGTGATCGCCCACGTACAACTCCCTCAGCGCGCGACACTTCCTCAGATTCCACTCGCAGATGTCCTCGTCGTTGCACACGCCCGTCTTCATTCGGATGACCTCCGTTTTCGAGGTGGTTTCGAAGAACTTCTTGGTGTCGTCGATGAACAACACGTTCTCTCCAGCAACGCCAGAGAAGGGCTCCTCGTCCGGTCTCGGGTTCGTGTGTCCTCGCACACCAGAGTGACTCCCAATGGACACTTGTGCACCAGAGTGACTCCCAATGGACACTTGTGCACCAGAGTGATTTCCAATGGACAGCGGATCCACGTTGGTGGTGTTGCGATGAATGGGCGTTACATCGGTTTGAGGAATCACGTTCCCTCCTGAAGGATTTGGAGCCGACGCGGGAGGGATCGCGGGCAGAGGATTCCCTCTCATTCTCTCCACCAGCTGCAGGAGGGTCAGCGAGTTGCCCTGCATCGTGATGTGGTCCAACGAGTCCCGCACAAACGGGTGCTATCAGTCACTCTCCTCTTTTTCGCCTCACCTGGAGCAGCACACGGACGGAGCTTCGCTCCTCAGGATCCTTTTGGAGACACTGACGAATGAAATCGGCAAAATCGGTGGAAAAATGGGAGGATGTGAGTGCTGGAGGAGGCTCCATCGCCACCTTCTTCACGACTTGGAATGGCGTGCAACCGCTGTAGGGATGCTTGCCTTCGGCCATTTCCAGGAGACTGATTCCGAGAGACCACACGTCACTCTTCAGTATGGTTTTCCCTTCGTACACCTCGGGAGCCATGTACCACGATGTACCACAAACCGTGTTTCGTTTGGATGCCGAATGCTCTAGTTGTGCGGCCAGACCAAAGTCTCCCATCTTGGTGATGCCTTGCTCAGAGAGGAAGAGATTATCGGGCTTGATGTCCTACGCGTGAAATCCGCTATTCGCCTATTACACGATGAATGATGTTTAGTTTGTGAAGGTAATCGAGTCCTAGCAACGTGCAACTCGCAATCTCTCGAATCTCATCTTCAGAGAAACGGTTTCCGTTTTTCATATACGATGCCAACGAACCGTATCGGCAGTACTCCATCACAATCTAACGAATCACCCCGTTTAACCGAATCCCACCCACACTTCCCCTTTGTTCTCAAAGGCGGTGTAGTAACGGACGATATAGCTCGATATGCAATCCTTCAGCTTCCTGGACTGTAGCTCGATCTCCTGTGGACCCATGCTCAGGCGGATCATCTTTATAGCCACAAGCTCGTGTGTCAGTAGACTCTTCGCGACGTGCACAACACCGTAGCCTCTACACGTAATGAGCAAACGAAACGGAAAACCCTTCTCCTATCCGCTCCCTTAACTCGTATTGAGAAGATGGATCTTGGTCCATAGCCGCTTCTCAAGCAATGAGAGAATAACTGCTGAACTGAGTCTAGATTGGTTTACTTAGTGAATTGCTTCTGTTGCTTTTGTATGCTTTCTTCGTAGTCCATTCAATCAAATTGAGTAACGCTTTAACCGCTCTGATCTTGAGTATGGAGATTCCTTTTCACATAATACTGTACTCATATTATTCTAACGCTTGCTATCAGCTTGTTTCGTGGTTGAAAACAGTGAATTGTCCTCATCAACAAGGAGTGTGATGAACTACTGTCACTTCTTGCACTCAATCCCATAATCCCAGTTCAAGAGCATTCGCGCATTTCGATGCGAATCAGGATCAATTCCATGAAAGGAGAACCGAAGCAGCTCCATGTATTCCATCCATCCCAAACAACAAGAAACAGAAGGAAGGAATAATGTACTCTGGCGTTTGAGAGACTGTACAAAATCGGGCTTCTTTTGGGCTGTGCGTTTCATCGTCAGTCCTTCATTTCTCCATTATCGTTCACACGCAATGCAGACTGAATCCGCGACTAATGTTGCCCCTAAGAGGATTTCCATCCACCGCAATCTCTCGCTGAAGGATTATGGCATTATCGCTGCTTTTACCCTCGTTTCGCTTCCTCTTGGTTTCTACTTCGGTACGATGTGCCGACGGGTTTGTTCTCATTTTTAGGCAGAGGAAACGGCAAGACCGTGCAGAAGGTGACTATGTACACTACGGGTCTGATTGGCTTGGCGGGAGGCTACAGCATTGCCCTTGTCAATGCCAGAAAGAGAGTTCTGGGGGAATAAACGTATCTTTGAAGGGTTCCACTTGCTTATGTTCACAATACGGATTGTTTAGTGATAATGTTTTATAGTCCTCTTTGTTTGGATACTCTTCCTTGGCCAGTGCATTCGGTATGATCGGCTCTTCACCAGAGCGAGGATTCCGAGAAGAGTGTATTGCGAGGAAACAGGAAAGGAGACTTCGTCCCGATTGCCGTAGCGCTCTTTGCCGATGTGTAGGAGACGCGTACATCGCTTTGAGGTAATCACGCACCGCTCCAACATATCCTCGATCTTCTCTAGCACTATTCGCGCTCTATGTATGATGTGAAGAAGAAGAGCAACTACTTTTCTGTGCCTCTTGTCTTCAGGAGGGATATGTTGCGCTCCAGCGTGGGGATCAGTCTCAGCGTAATGGCAAAGAGGTGCACTTACTCATTCTTGATTGTGTTCTGTCCCTTCACCATCTCATCATACGCTTGCTTCATCTTGTCAATGTTTTCTTCCCTTCTCTTTTCCTTGCTAGGAGCAGGAGAGGCGGAAGGCTTAGAGAAACCCTCCGAATCATCCACCCACAGACTATCCAGAATCGCTCCCAGTGCTGACAGTAATACACCTTTGACAATAATACACGAACTATCTTCCTGCGGCGTAGCTACCTCGATACTCACGTCATACTCGTACTCGAAGAACTCCATGTGCTTGTACAACGTCCAGATGGTCTGGTTCACCAAATCGGTGAGTACCTCCATCGAATGACGTCTCTTCTGGGGTGAGGGAGTGAAGAAGGCGGCTTCTTCGCGTATCCGCCTGCGATTCTGAAACTCCTCGTGTTGGAGACCTCGCAGATAGTCCAGACAAACTGCAAACTGCGGATACTCCCTCCCAAAGCGCGATTTCCTACGAATGAAACATCGCTCTTCGCAGCAAACATGATCTCTATATTCTCCAAAAGCCGCACCTTCATGTCAAGCATGGATGAATCCGTTTCTGGCACCTTGGAGCGAATCCCCAGAATGAGATCGACAATGTACTAACAAATCACCCAGAATGACCAGCACGACGGGTAAGTCACGCACATATAGGTAGCGCACCTTTGGGGAGTGAAGAGCCAGGGAAGAGAGGAGCTGAAACGCAAGATTCCGTGTCTACTGGTAACATATCACAATAGTAACCACTTTGGAGTCGTTCTTTTCCATCTTCTTCACGATCTTGCCATAGTACGCAACACTCAAGTGGTTCTCTTTGATCTGATCCTACAGTGAACGCTCAGCTGGATTCATACGAGTATATCGTTCTTTAGTCTGGGATTGATGTAGTCGCTCTCATTCTCCGAAGATGTCGCTTCGCTTAGCTTCTTGTCGATCAGCAGCAGCAGTCCCGGATGAATCTGGGAAGACATGCTTTAAACAAACACGAGAATGACGTTTCATCATTTACTTACGACCGCGGATGCCCTTCGTCTTCGACTCGGTCACCTCGACAGTTACAGTGCACTTCGCATCGGAGTCCGCCACGATCTGGGAATTGTAGCACGCCTCTCCAGAAGTGACCGTCTTGATGGCCTCCTTGCCGTCAACGCACTCCGCGTACTGCGCCGTGCACTGGTTCGTCACGAAGTCGCCGCACGAGTTCACGCATATCTTGCCCGTGAACGAGCAGTCCACCGACGAGCACGCCGACGACAACACCTGCTCGTCCTTGTAGCACTTCGTGCCGGGAGCCGTGACGCGCGGCTCCGTCAGCTCGCCGCTGTTGCACATCACGTAGTAGCTCGTGCAGTGGTCAGCCACGATCGCGCCGTCCGACGTCGCGCACTTGATGCCGTCGAAGGAGCACTTGGTGGTTCGCGTGCACACCTCCGCCGTGTCCTCCACGAGCTGCTGGTTGTAGCACTGCGAGCCAGACGCCACCGCGATGGGCGACGAGTACTTGCCGTTCACGCAGCGCACGTAGTAGTCCGAGCAGGTGTTCGTGAGCAGCGCGCCCTCGCTGTCCGAGCAGATGAAGCCCGTGAAGTCGCACTCCGTGGAGGGGCACTGCGTGGACGCGACGATCTCGTTGTTGTAGCAGTTCTGGTTGGCCTCCACGGCGATGGGGCCCACGATCACGTTGTTCACGCACTCGCGGTAGTACGAGGTGCACGAGTCCGTCTGCACGGCGCCGGAGGCGTCCACGCACTGCACGCCCGCGAAGGAGCACTGCGGCGTGCTGCAGGTGCTGGAGAGAACCAGTTCGTTGTTCAGACAGCGAGTGCCCGAGGCGACGGGAAGCGCCTTCGACTGCGCGCCGTCGACACACTCCACGTAGTAAGACGTGCAGGAGCCCGAGACGATGGAGCCGGTGGAGTCGGAGCACTTGATGCCGTCATAGGAGCAGGTGGTGCCCGGACATACGGAGGACAGCACGAGCTCGCCCGCGAGACAGTTGGTTCCCTTGGGCACCACCATGGGCGAGGTGTACTTGCCGTTGTCGCACTCCACGTAGTGGTCGGTGCACGTCGTGTCGAACACGATGCCGGAGGCGTCGGTGCACTTGATGCCGGTGAAGTCGCAGTCGCTCGACGAGCAGGCGTAAGGAAGCACCAGCTCGCCAGCAAGGCACTGCGTGCCCTTCGCTACGGGCATGGGCGAGGTGTACGAGCCGTCGTCGCACTCGAGGTAGTACGAGGTGCACTCCGTGTCCGTGACCACGCCGTTGGCGTCAGAGCAGCGAATGTCGGTCGTCGTGCACTCCACGCCGGGACACTGGCTGGCAAGGACCTGCTCGCCGTTGTAGCAGCGCGTGCCGTCCGCCACGGGGCGCGGCGAGGTGTACGAGCCGTCGTTGCATTCCACGTAGTAGTTGGTACAGGCGTCCGTCTGGTGAGCGCCGTTGGCGTCGGAACACACAATAGTGGACTCCGTGCACTGCGACTCGTGGCATCTGGCGGTCTCCACGAGCGATCCCTTCAGACAACGAGTGCCGTCAGCCACGGGACGCGGCGCGGTCTGGATGCCGTTGTCGCACTCCACGTAGTACGAGGTGCAGGAGTCGGTGTTGGTCACGCCCGCCGCGTCAGTGCAGACAATCCCTTCGTAGTCGCAGGTGGAGGAGGAGCACGTGCTCGCGTTGACCTGCTCGCCGTTGTAGCAGCGCGTGCCGTTGGCGACAGCGCGAGGTGCCGTGACCACGCCGTCAGCGCACTGGACGTAGTACTCCGTGCACGTGTCCGTGTAGACGTTGCCGTACGCGTCGGCGCACTTGATGCCCTCGTAGTCGCAGTCCACGCCCGAGCACTGGCTGGCGAGGACGAGCGTTTCGTTGTAGCAGCGCGTGCCGGGAGTGGCACTCATGGGGGCGGTGTACTTGCCGTTGTCGCAGGAGACGAAGTAGGAGGTGCAGGTGTCGGGGTAGATCACGCCGTTGGCGTCGGAGCAGCGGATGCCGGTGAAGGAGCACTCGGCGCTGGAGCACTGCGTGGAAGCAACCTGCTCGCCGTTGTAGCACTTGGTGCCCTCCGCCACGGGACGCGGGGAGGTCGCAGCGCCATTGTCGCACTCCACATAGTAGTTGGTGCAAGTGTCCGTGTACACCACGCCATTGGCATCAGTGCACTTGAGACCCTCGTAGTCGCACTCGGAGGAGGAGCACCTTGACGCGCCCACGATGGCTCCGTTCAGGCAGCGCGTGCCCTCGGCAACGGGCATGGGGCGAGAGAGACCGTCCGTGCCGCACTCCAGGAA
Organism: Blastocystis sp. subtype 2; assembly: GCA_027406325.1. NCBI lineage: Eukaryota > Bigyra > Opalinata > Blastocystidae > Blastocystis > Blastocystis sp. subtype 2. Next base: position 13,027 of record JANPWJ010000752.1, read on the forward strand.
GTAGGACGTGCACTGAGAGTAGTACACCACGCCGTTGGCGTCGGAGCACTTCAGGCCGATGAAGTCGCAGTTCTGGTAGTCGCAGCTCGCCGTGTTCACGATGAAGCCGTTGTAGCAGCGCGTGCCGTTGCCCACAGGCTGCGGCGTGGCGAGCTCGCCGTCAGCGCACTGGACGAAGTAGGGCTTGCACTCGTTCTCGTTGATGGTGCCGTCGGCGTCGCAGCACTTGATGCCCTCGAAGCTGCACTCTGTGCCCGTGCAGTTGGACGCGAGCACGATCTGACCCTGACGACACTTGGTGCCCGACGCCACCTTGCGCGGGGTGATGTAGAGACCGTTGAAGCACTCCATGTAGTAGTCCGTGCAGCCCGTCGTGTCGATCACGCCCTGCTCGTTGGAGCAGATCAGCTCCGTGGAGTCGCACACGGGCGTGCTGCAGCTGTTGGAGTGCACCTGCTCGCCGTTCAGACACTTGGTGCCGTCAGCCGTGGGGAGCGGCTTCGTCACCAGACCGTTGTCGCACTCCACGTAGTAGTTGGTGCAGGAGCCGGTGACGACGCTTCCGCTGTAGTCGGAGCACTGGATGCCGGTGAAGTCGCAGGAGGCGGAGCAGGCGGAGGAGGTCACTTGCTCGTTGTTGTAGCACTTGGTGCCGTCGGCCGTCTTGCGAGGTTTCGTGTACATGCCGAACTCGCACTGAATGTAGTAGTCCGTGCAGGAGTCGGTCGTGATCGTGCCGTCAGCGGTGGAGCAGCGAATGCCCGTGAAGTCGCACTCGTACTCGGTGCTCGTGCACTGCGTGCTCGGGATCAGATTGCCGTTGTAGCAGCTCTCGCCAGGGTTCACGTTCTCCACGTCCGCGCCGTACTGGCCGCTCGTGCACGTCTGGTAGTACAGCGTGCAGTTGTTCGTCACGGGACTGCCACTATTGTCGGTGCATCGGCGCGTGCCCGTCGTGCAGGAGGAGGAGCACACCGACGTCAGGATGAACTCTCCATTCTTGCAGCGCGTGCCCGCGGGCACCTCCTCCGCAGCGTGGTACGAGCCGTTGTCGCACTGTCTGAAGTAGCCCGTGCAGGTGTCCGTCATGATCGCGCCGTTGGCGTCGGAGCACACGATGCCGTCCCCAGTGCAGGTGGCGCCCTCGCAGGTGGAGGACAGCACGATGTTGTCGTTGTAGCACTGCGTGCCGTCCGCCACCGGCTGCGGCACGGTGTAGGTGCCGTTGTTGCACTCCACGAAGTAGCCCGTGCAGGCGTTGGAGACGACGGTGCCGGCGGCGTCAGAGCACTTGATGTCGGTGAAGGAGCAGACGGGGTCGGCGCACGTGCCCTTGATCACGAACTCGTTCTGGTAGCACTGCGTGCCCTCGGGAACGGCCACGGGGTCCGTGACGGTGCCGTCGTTGCACTCCACGAAGTAGCCCGTGCAGTAGGTGTTGACAAAGGTGCCGGCGCCGTTGGTGCACTGGATGTTGGTGAATGTGCAATCGGCGCTCGCGCAGTCCGTATTGAGGACGAAGTCGCCGTTGAGACACTTCGTGCCGGCGGCGACGGGCATCACTTCGCCGAAGTTGCCAGCGTCGCACTCGCGGTAGTACGATGTGCAGGTCCCGGTCACCGCAGCGCCCTGCGCGTCCGTGCACTCGATCTCGTTCTTCGTGCAAGTGGCAACGGGGAGCGTGCAGGTCGACGCCGCGACGATCACGTCATTCAGACAGCTCGTCAGCGTCGGATCGTTCATCTCGATCGGAGCGGTCTGGATCTTGCGTTCCGTGCACAAGGCGTAGTACTTTGTACAAGTGTTCTTCACCCAGTTGCCATCGCTGTCAACGCATCGCGCTCCCTCGTAGTCACACTCTACAGGTGAAATACAGGACATAGACGCACGGATCAGCTGAGACACCGCAGCGTGCAGGAGGATCGTGAATAACAAGAATGAAAACTTCATTACTCAATAATGATAGTCCAACGAAAGAATATCTGACTGCGCCATCAGGGTTGTGAAACGAAGCTGTCAATTTGAAAGCTTCACACTTGACAGCTGCGGGATGCTTCTCTGCAAACGCAATCGCAGCGAATACGTCAAAACGAGTGAGCGCGTCTTCCTTGGCGAATGACGAAGGAAGCGGGCTTTTCGCTCAAACGAATCGCTCATTTGGACGAACACCCAGCACAAAAGCACATAACGACATGCGAGAAGAAAGATAGAGCACTGGGAACGAGCACAAGAATCATCAGCATACACGAAAGTGCGATGGACAAGAAGGAGGAACGCAGAGAGCCAGAGCAGCCAGAAGAAAAGGAAAAGGATTCTGTGATTCCTGAGTTCAGCATTGAGTACAAACGAGACGTGTAATTCGAGTCAGTGCCACTGTCACAACTTAGAGATGGGTGCATCGATTATCAGGACGGGGGCGTACTCGATTCTTCGGACAGGCGCTACGACGAAGTGTCCAATCCGTTGGTGGACGAGGAAAACGAGTGGAGGAAGGAGAAGTTCAGCAAGCTGAACCTCCCGGAAGAGGAGATGCTGAGAACGGAGACGAGTCGCCAGTCCTTTCCAGAAACCAACCATCCGATCGAGAGCAACGTGAAGATCGATCCAGTGGTTGTGAGCGACACATTGAAGACGACGGGCAAGGGAATAGCCGGCGCGATGAAGTCCCTCTTCTCGAAGGCGAAGGAGTTCCGCGAGAAGAGAAAGGAGGAGAAGCAGCAGAGGGAGGAGCGCGCGATGAAAGATAGCTCGCCCAAGGAGGAGGGTGGGCTCTTTGGAGAGGTCACGCACATCAGGGAAGTGCTGAAGAAGGAGCCCGAGTTGAAGACCATCGAGGAGATCAAGAAGCCCGAATTGGCACCCTATCCCATCGTGGCTCCCAAGACCGTGGAGGCAATTCAGGGAAACGAAAGCGAGAACGTGGAGGAGGAGATCGAGGAAATCAAGAAGATCGTGGAGCCGGACGTCCAGGTGCCCAAGGACATGCCCCAGCACAGCAAGGACCCGTACATAGCGTCCTCGCCGAAGTCAAATCCGTCGAAGCGAACTCCCATCGAGGCAAAGGAGGGGAATCCGAAGAAAGCCAAAGAGCCGTCTTGGCTCCAACGCCAATCCTCCCAGCTCTGGTCGCGCACCAAGAGCGGGGTGAAGAGCGGCTACGAGAAGATCAGGGAATCGGACGTTGCCGCGCAGGCGATTCTGTTGGGCGCATCAGGTGCTCGTAAGCGAACTGCGTGGTGTTGAGTGTAGTGGTGGTCCTGGCGATCGCGAAGCGAAAGAGCTTCGTGCGCTACCGCTCGATCGAGGAGCTGAAGGCAGGTCTGAAGTCGCCGTGTCGAATCCACGGCACGATCCAGTCGGTAAAGAGCGACTCGGGCGTTCTCACGATGTATGGGAAGGGGAGGGGAGTGAGGTGTAGCAACCAGATTCCGTTCCCGCGGTATTTGTTCAAGCCGTCGTGGAGCGATGCGAATGGCATCCCGCTGTCGCTGCTGGCGGTGAATCAGAGCAGGATCAGCACGGTGGGCGAGGTGGGGGTGTGTGAGGAGTAGCGTGTGATGAGTGAGCTGATCGCGGAGAACGAGAACGCCGTTGCCAAGGTGAAGGTGCTGTACTAGTGAGGCCAGCGGCGAGACAGTGACGCGTAGCCCGTCGGACCTCAACACTTCGCTTCCGGATTCCGTCGTGTACGGTGATGTGCTAGTGAAGGGGATTGGGAAGAACTCGTTCACGCAGAGTCACCACCACAGTCTGGCGCAGTATCTCGTACGCATGGGCTACTGCTCGGTGGACAGAGACATCAACATCGACATCAACGGACAGACCAAGAAGTACATGAAGGAACTGAGCAAGGGGGAGTTGTACGCGATTCGGAGAGTGAGAAAGTGAGAGAGTGGTGATGAGTAGCGACTGGGCATGTGGGAGGAGCGGACGAGCTCCTACGAGGACACCATGCTCATTAAGGCATGGTTCGCTCTGTACCGTCCTTTCTACAAGCGGTTTGTCTTCCCGAAGGAGCGGTTGTATGTGAAGGAAACGGTGGATCAGTCTGCGTAGTTCTGTTTGTTGTGATGTTCTTTCTTTGCTGTGATGAGCGTCCCGTCCTTCGTTTTTTGTGATGTACTTGTTGTTCTTCGTTAGCTGCGACGCGTCCCATCCCTCTTCCATGTCATACTTCAGCATCACCGTAGCACCCTACGGATGTCTTCTCCTCAATGACCCTAGTTGGTTGCTTCCACTAAAACACGTAATCCCCTCTCACACTCAATTCCAAAAATCGACCCCATTTTCACCCCTCCTTTTTGAAACGATTTCTTTGGAATAGAAGAAGCGTGGACCGATTGCGATCTCCCGGGTCCTCCTATTCGTTGTTGCAAGGCAGAATCGGCAGTTTTGAACCCATACAATGAACATTCACCCAAACGCTCCTCACCCAATCCATATCTACAAGCTGGGTATTTCAAGAGATGGGAATCGGTTACGCATAGGAGATGAAGTGCGAGCGCGGTTGGGAGACAAGTACTTCCCCGCGAAGATCATCGAGATGCAGGAGAACAAACTGGATCCTCTGAAGAACAAGTACTACATTCACTTCGGCCATGTAGCGGTTTCCTGAGCCCTTTCATGTTCAAAGGTGAATCGACGTATGGATAGTTGGATGACGGCGATTGACATCCTTCCCTACAAACTCGACAATCAGGAGGTGCTCCTTTTCGCCTCGTTTCACTCGTAGCCTGTGGAGCGAGACAAGATTGTGGACAGCATTGTATCCACTCGCTGAAGTCGTGACGAGTAGAACAAGTTTGAAGTGGCGGGCGTCACGATCCAACAGGCGTCGGGCGTGATCGAGTTCTACGAGCCCGAGCACACGAGCAAGATGGGAATGGACGACGCCTCGATCCGTGAGCACGAGGAAGTCACGAAGGTGAAGAACATCCAGTCCATTCAGATCGGTCGCTACATCATCGACTCCTGGTACTTCAGTCCCTTCCCCAAGGAGATGTACCCGACAGGCCACACCGACTGCGTACCCCTTGTCTCTCCGCTTCACCGTAGCTCTTCATCTGCGAGTACTGTCTCAGCTTCTTCCTGACGTACCAAGAACTCCATCGCCACATGCAGAAGTGCACCTTCTTCGTGCGTGTTTTGTGACTGCATGACGTGTAGAGTCCTCCAGGCGACGAGATCTACCGCAAGGACAACATCTCGGTGTTCGAGGTGGACGGCAACGGCGACTTCGCGCAGCGCGTGTACGCGGAAAACATCTCATACATCGCGAAACTGTTCCTGGACCACAAGACACTGTACTTCGATGTAACGCCCTTCTACTTTTACGTGGTGACGGAGTACGACGACCAGGGCTATCACCTCGTCGGGTACTTCAGTAAGGAGAAGTGCAGTGAGTTGGGGTACAATTTGGCGTGTATTATGACACTTCCGCCACACCAGCGCAAGGGGTACGGACACTTCATGATTCAGTTTTCCTACGAGTTAAGCAAGATCGAGAAGAAGGTGGGATCCCCTGAGAAGCCTCTGTCGGATTTGGGTCATATTTCGTATCACAGTTTTTGGAAGGAGGGTAGGGGCAGATGCGTGATGTGATTATCAGAGTTGATCAAGTTGCTGTCGAAGTCGCACCAGCAGATGCTGAGTCTGATCGACATTGCGAAGGTGTGTGCTGTGAGTTGCGTTGAGGAGTAGATGACGTCATTCACAATCGAGGACATCATGGAGACTCTGAAGCTGCTGGACCTGTTGAAGTGGGTGTTTTGTGCGTACTTGATGCGTAGGTACTACAACGGACAATACATTTTGACCCTGCCGCAGAATCTGATTGATTTGATGTCGAAGCCGGTAGGAGTGAAAAGAAGAGGTGAAATGTAGAAGCACCACGGTCCGATTGTGGATCCGACGTGTATTCATTGGAGACCTTCGCGAGTGGGAGATGGAGAGGTGATTAACGCTGTAGTTTAGCAGACGCGATAAATGGTCGTACGCGAATTTGGGGAGCGAGGAGAAGGCATTGTAATAATGGAATGTGTGTTGAACAAAGACGCTTAGCAGAGATGGAGTTCGTCATCGTCGTCACCCTCCATAGCCTATTTCTTATGCCACAATCGAAAGAGTACAGCCTTCTCGAGGGCTTCAATGGCGGAGAGGGGCTTTTCTTCTTTTGGCTTTTCTTCCTTGATTGTCTCTCCCTTTTCTTCCTTCTTCACTTCCTTCTTCGGCTCCTCCTTCTTCACCTCCTTCTTCGGCTCCTCCTTCTTCACCTCCTTCTTCACCTCTACACATCACTCCCTCCCTCTCATTCCAACTCTTCTCCTTCACAACCTGAGGCGCGGGTGGCTTTGGAGCCGCATCACTATCCATCACGCCCACTCACTGAACGTACATCGGCACCGACTCATCGCCATTCGCCTGACGAATCAGCTCCTCTCCCTCCTCGCAGAACCAGGGAACGGGCGTGGCAATCTGGATGCTCTTTCCGATGCGGTTCACCTGCTGCTGGACGTAATTCAGTTGATTGTGCTTGTGCAGAATCTCGAGGCGATCCTCGTCGAAATCCTCGCAGGCCTTGATGAGATCCTAACCGTAAATGCATTCTCGAAGGAACACTTCTTCCAACGCGATTTCATTGCTGCGGAGATACGAATCCACTCTATGGGTCAGTTGACGGAGAAGCGCGCACTGGAGATGCTGGTTGAACTCCTGCTGCGCAGCGGGCAAATCGCCCTCTCCGAGGTAGATGATGACGATGGACAGGTAGCACTTGAAACTAGTGCTAACACAACGCGACTGGCACGCACATGTTGTGCTCCTGCTGAAGACGCGTGAAGACGACGATCATGCGACGAAGAAGCGTAATGGCGGACTGGAATCTGTCCGTTACGAGATCATACAGTATCGCACCTGCCCACTCTCAGAAGCAAATTCAGTGTGTTGTTGAACGTGTCGATGGCGAAATCCTGACGATCGAAGTTCTTCACGTTACACGCACCGCCCCCCACCTACAACAAGGAGGTTGCACGCACGCAGCATGTAGCCCACCGTCATATTGATATTCTTCTTCTCCACCAACTTGGCGACCTTCACGAGGCACTCCGCCGCCTTCTCCATGCTGTTCGCAAGGAGATAGTTCTGCGACGCGAGGTCATAGAACTTGCGGCCCTCCTCCTCGTAGCCCTTCTCCGCCTGCTGGATCGTCAACTACGGATGACATATGAAGAGAAGAACGCACGAGAGCGCACTTCTCGTACTTTGTGGCCGCGCTCAGCCAGTCCTCAATCTACCCATCACAAATCACTCACAGAACCTACCTCCAGATCGATTCCGGCGCTCTTTTCATAATAGTAAATGGCGTTCTCAAGATCCTGCGCCACGTAATAAGCTTGAGCTAGGCGTCAACAGCACCGATGCAATCCAACCAGCCGCGAAGTATTCGAGTGTTGCTCCGTGATTGTCAGGCTTGCGCTTGAAAAAGCTCGTCTTCATACTACCCATGACGCGAAAGCGACGCTCGTTACCACTTCGCCGCAGCCTCGAGGTGCTCCTGCGCTTCGGCAATCTTTTTCGCCTTCATTCTTCGAATTGACAGAGAAATGGGAAATGGAAGTCCCGGATGTGTTGCAGCGCCATCCGTCCTGGAAAACCGCGGGCATCGCTCCATTCACGTTCCGTTTCTGATCCTGTTCGCCACAACAGAATAATCGACGATGAAAACTGTTTTCAAATTCAAGCCGACCGGCGATGTGCTCAAATGTGATATAGATCATGCGTTAACTGTACAAGAGATCATCCAAGATCGTTTGCTCCCCGATCTTTGCGTATGCCATGCGCTCCTTTCCTCAGTGGTAGAATGGTGGATATCTCGAAACCCCGTGTCCCCTGCTCCTCAAGTACAAGGAGATCACCCTTGCTCCCACAAACCGTCTGTCCTTCTACGGCTACACGGACGGCGAAGAAATCGCGATCGAGCTCGCCGATGTAGACTTCCCTCCTCGCTTTCACTCTAGGAAGACACGCCCGCCATGGTTCCCGATCTCTCCGTTGCGGGTGGGAACAACGAGTCTGTTTCATGCGTAGCGATCAAGATGACCAAATTGCTCTACAACAACGACTTCTTGGGAGCCCTCGTGTATCTGAGGGAATCCGTTGCCACTCCCAGGATACTCGAGCGCTGCATCCAAGTATACATCGCGAGTGTGAATGCGAGTGCGCGTTGGTGTGCGTCGTCATGACTAGAGCTGATTCCCATCGAGGAGGTCGTGAAGGAGCAAGAGGACCCGTCCAACTCCGTCTTCAGCATCATTTGCTCCATTCTGTACCGCTACGGAGGCGAGACCCTGATCCAGGAGAACGCCGTGGTGAACGACGCGCTGCTGCTGCTGTCCTCCATCTTCACGTACAACCCGATCGAATCGATGGAGGCGGAGACGGTGCGTTCCTGCTGGATGGCGGTTCTCTACGTGTTCGACACCATCCTGTGCACCTACAACACGGCCGAGCAGCACGTGTACCGAGAAGAGCCCCCCGTCTACGCTGAGGGCGTGTCCGTGCCGCGCGACCAGCCCAGCCGAAGCGAGGAGGAGGAGCGCGTGGTGGTGGAGACGCTGCGCATCGTCTGCTTCCTGCACAGCATCTTCTTCACCGCCGTGCCCATCGTGGAGGAGCTGAACAAGGACTACGTGCTGGAGAGCATGGACTGTTTCCTCGCCTTCGCCGCCACCAGCTACGACCTTCTCTGCATCCTCTTCTACGGCTTCGGCTGCGCTGTGACGCATCGTTCGTGCGAGCTATTCGAGTGACCACTAGACCTGGACCTGCACACCAGCGCGCTGTCGTTCCTGATCGCGCGCACCATCGTGCACAACTTCGCGGAGTACTACACGGTGCGTCCTGACTCGTCGCTTAACCCTAGTACTGCATCAACTACCTTGATGACTTCGGCATCACCGATGTCGTGGGCAACCCCATTCACTTCTCCACCTCCTTCACCTTCTGCCTCGCCTCCATCAGCGCCATCATGTCCGGTCGTGTCTTGCCTCTCACCTCACCTGTAGACGAGCTGGAAGCGATCATCGGCGACGTGGAGGAGCGTTTCGTTCACAACGTCGTGAGTCTGCTGTCGCTTCTCGTGTTCTCGTACGGGAAGGCGTCAAATGACGTGGACAGAGCGGACTACGCGCTGGGCCTTCAGAACATCCTGCGCCTGCTGTGTGTGTTGTCGTACGACCCGCAGATGTGTCGCGTGCTGGCGAAGGACGAGATCGAAGCCACCAAGAAGGAGATCCGTGCGCACCAGGACGAAACGAGCGCGCACCAGGAAGAGGAGGAGGAGACGAGCCAAAACCCCGATCTGTTGTTGGTGTCGTTGTACGACGTGATGGAGCACCTGACGGACGACGCGGTGGCGACGTTGCTAATCATGAACATCGTGCGAAACATGTCGTGTTGCAGTGCGTGTGGCGTGGGGTCGTGATGGGTAGAGAAGGCCACCGCCACGCTGAGCATTCACCGCGACTGGATGCTCGGCGGCATCGCGGCCATTCAGCGCGAGCTGGAGCGCGTGTACAAGGGCGAGTCCTCCTTCGACGTGACGCAACTTATGTTCGTGCCTGACGAGGCGGAGGAGGAGAAGGACGTGAACCGTCTGCTGATCGCGCTGATGAACGACCTGCTGCGCACGATCACCAACGTGTGCGTGTTCAACCGTACCGGCGTGGGCGTGGCGTGAGGCGTAGCGAAGTTCATCAACGCGATTCTGGACCACGAGTTCTGGACCTCCGACGACCTGCTGCAGATCCTGTTGAACGTGCCCTTCAACGTCTCGCTCGCCGTCTCTACCTTCTACTTCTTCGTCTTCATTCTCTCCAACTCCAGTGGGCGTGGCGTCTGGGTGTGAGGCGTAGAGAAGGAGGTGGACAAGGCGAAGCTGCTTGAGGTGGTGACGCACGCGCGTCGCGGCATCGAGGAGGAGCAGGAGGGCGTGACGGAGCAGGAGGACGTCATGGATCGTCGCAGCGTGGGCGAGTACAACGTGCTGTTCGAGGAGGCGTCGGAAGCCATCACCAAGCTGGAGAACCTGCTGAACGGCTCTGGTGAGAGGCGTGGGTGGCGTGTGAGGCGTAGGCGAGATCGACACGCAGAAGATCCGCACCACGCCGATGCCGGACAACGAGATCACGTGCATTCGTGGCGGTTGGGTGTGTGTGCGTAATGGATAGTGTCCTCGATGGCGATCAGCCCGCAGGCGCTGCAGGACCTGTACGACGCGGTGGTGATGCCGCTGACCCTCGCCTTTGTGATCCTGACGCAGGAGAGCAACACGGTGGACTACGAGCAGGACCCCTCCTACAACATGTTCCTTCCCCTCGACGCGCAGTGCAGCGCGCTGACCGTGATCGTGGGCGTGGGCGTGGCGTGTGATGGCTAGTTCGACGACCAGGACGTGAAGACGGTGGAGTACAACAAGTTGGTGATGGACATGAACTCGCGTCTCGGCGAGCACATCAAGGAGCCCACCTGCACGCTGATCCTTGTCGTGCGTGCTGGTGGCGGAGAGTGACGGCATAGGCGGTGCTGCGTCTGCAGGGAGCGCACGACTCGATGGTGCACACGCTCCGGCCCGCGCAGGAACGCCTCACCACCAACGTCCAGCTCACCTCCAACGCCACGCTCTCGCGCGCGCTCTTCAACGTGCTTAACGAGCAGCCCAGCACCGTGGAGTCGCCGCTGCCGACGGTGGAGGAGGAGCTGCCCACCAACGTGGTACTCGCTGAAGAAGAGCTGCCCACCAACGTCGTGGTGACCAACCCCGAGCGCGTGAGCAGCCGCGCGGCGCGTGTGGAGGCGATCGACGACAGCGACGAGGAGGAGGTGACGGAGGAGATGATGGCGGTGCAGGCGGTGGACGAGGTGGCGAACGCGGAGCCGCGCGAAGTGGCGGAGGAAGAGACGGCGAACGGCACGGAAGCCGCGTTGCCCTCCACCGCGGTGCTGGACGCGACGCCCACCGATATGTACCGCACGGGCACGATGCGCGACACGCTGCGCACTCTGGTGCTGAGCGCGAACACGATCGCGCGCGAGGGCGTGGTGGTGGAGAACTACCGCCTGGTGCTGCGCGACATGGAGCGCGAGAAGGAGTTCCGCCCCATGCCGAAGGTGATGGACATCGCGGAGGACGAGAAGAACGCGAAGCTGAAGGTGCGGCGCATGATCCACCACCTGAAGGACGACCCCGACAACCACCTGCACTCCGATATCATTCTCGACTTCATGTCGGACCGCAACGTGGCGTGCGTGTGGTACGTGCTGCAGAACGTGGCGACGGACCTGTCGGGTGAGGGTTCGACGAGGGCGTGACGCGTAGATTTCACGGTGGACGACTACGCGGAGGTGCTGAAGGGCTGCGTGGAGAAACTGCCCGCGCTGCTGGCGAAGGTGGACTACGCGAAGGAGAAGCAGGACTGTTCGCTGATCTTCAAGTACCTGACCGACTGCTGTCTGATGAGTGTGGACTGACGGCTGGCGTCACGCGTAGACTCCGTGCTGGTGCTGCTCGTCTGCAACGAGGCCAACGCCTTCATCCGCATGCTGAGGGAGTACAACCGGCTGTACGCCTCGGACGAGGAGGAGCAGTACCGCTCGCTGTTCCTCGACCCCGTGTGCACGACGCTGGAGAACGTGGTGTTTGAAGAGGACCTGGTGGAGGAGTGCGTGGAAAACGGCATTGCGGACCTGTTCTGCGATATGCTGAAGGTGCCGTATCTCGCCTCCTCTGCCGCCACGCAGCAACTCATCGTGTTCATTGCCGTTCTTCGGCAATTCTACCCTCGTTTTTGTAACGCTTCGGTGGGGGTCTTATGCGTAGCAACTGACGAGAAGGAGCACATCTCCCAAGCCATTTCGGGCATGATAGACTCTGTGAAGGATGCGACCTGCAAGAGAAGACTGAGTCGTATGATCCAATAAGTGTCACGCGTGTTTGATAGCAAACAACCCCACTATGTTCGAACAAGAGGAGACACCAAAATCACACCATCGCCACGCATGTATAGTACTTCAATATCGCGAGTAATCGCTTGACTCTTTTTCTCGTTTGTTTCAGGATCGATCGTCGTAACGTAGTGAATCTCCTTCGCGTTGGAGATCACCATATTCAGATGCTGGTCGAACGCCTATCGCGTTAATCGATGGAGCTCGGCCCTACCAGCAATCTTCCGCGAACCTCTCTGTCGTGTCGGCACTTGATCACGACATCTTCATCCAAGCTAAGTCGAATCAAATCCTATGCGTAAGTGGTTCTAAGAGGCATAGACTAAGGGCTGACTCACGGAACCGCTCATGGTTTGCTCTTTGTCAGAAATGGCAGAATTCAAAGAAGAAAGCGAGTCCAAAAACGGCACGATTCTGGTGTGGTGATCCCAAGGATTGCAGTGGAAGTTATACTGAACGCCTTACGTAATCCTCGCATTTCGTTATTCTAATTCAATACTCATGTTCGATTGGCTTTATAGTACGGGTGCGGCAGCGATTACGGCAGTAACGGCGTCGGTAGCGGGTACAGTGGGGGCTGTGGGTTCTGTTCTGGGCTGTACTTCGGCGGGTATTACGGCTGGAAGCGCTATGGCGGGTATGATGAGCACTGCTGCGACGACGGGTTATGGAATGGCAGCCGTGTCTGCTCTGCAGTCTGCGGGAACGATATTTGCAACGGTGACGGGAGGCAGTATGGTAGCTGCGGGTGCTGCCATTGCCGCTCCGGTTGCTGTCGGAGGATACCTTATTGCGAAGGGTACTGGCATGTTATAATATGGTCTGTTTGTTTGGAAGAAAGGGAGAGGAGCTGTTTCGGGGGAGGGAGTGACCAGAGCTGCGGATTTTTGGCATCGAGTCAGTGAAACTCCAGTCTTCCAAGAGTGAAACGCTTTTGTCTTTTGGGAATTTGGCTTGGATTCTGTTTCTGACAAAAGTGTGATAACCGTGGGAATTACACTAAGCGAATCAACCCTATACCCCAGTGAATCAGCAATCAACATACAATAGCTCAATAGAACAATACATCAGTTATGTAGATGCACCCCAGCACGTGAGTAGAGCGAGATTCAGATTCCCAGATTGACCAGTGGGCCCATCATTTAGACGCAACGCTTCATAACTATCATAACGATCACTGAACGTTTCTTTGGGATCCAAATTTGGAAAGGAATCCGCTTTTGGCTTTTTGCTTGGAATGTGGAATCGCCAAAAATCCGCAGCTATGGGAGTGACAAAACGGCTCTCTCATGGAAGACGGTTTTCATTTTCCATTTTGAATTCTCAACTTCACTGAGTCTGCTACGACGAAGTGGGGATGGATATTTACGACTTGCGTGGAATCGAGTGCATCAACGTGAGTGTGTTAGGAGTGATGAATTTGGATGAGGTATAGTGAAGTCGATGACAAGGTAATAGCACCAAACAGTTCTGAGTCGACTCCAACGAATCAACCTGTTTCTCCTTCGAATGAGCATAATTGGATTCAAAATGCATCGAGAAATGAGTGGATAAAGGTGGCTTCTTCCCACGAGTCTTCCTTTTTCACGCTCAACTCTTACGACGACTTTAGCATATGTGAGTGTATCACGGAGTTGGACGAAGGGTTGCTGTTGAGTATGGAGAAGGAGAAACTGCTTGTCGTTGATGTGACGAAGAGAGAGCTGATACGAGTGGATGGAGTGGATTTGCGTGGAATACGGCACAACCAGATTCTGGATTTGAGTGACGAAGGCGATCGCTGGGAAGGCGACGTGTTGAATGGTGAACCGTGTGGATGGGGCGTATTGTACGACAAGGACAATCGCAGAGTGTACGAGGGATTCCGCTTGAATTATGAGAATGTGTGTTACGGTACTAGTTACTATTCTGACATTGAAAGGGTGGAGTACGAGGGTGAACTGTTTAAGGGAATGCGGTGGGGACGGGGAGTTGAGTATGACCGAAATGGAACTGTGGTGTACGATGGGAAGTGGCTAGGTGACGATCGCTGGGAGAACCGTGCTGACAAGCGAGTGGTGTTGAATCCTCCGACGCCCTTCTTCAACAGTGTGGAGGAGTTGGTGGTGAGTGACGGTTCTTGTAACGACGCTTCGTGGCGCGTCCTCGACGTCCACTTGATGCCCTTTCTGAAGGTGTTGAGAGTGGGCAGACTGTGTTTCAAGGCTGTGAATGAAGTGCGTCTGATTGGGCTGCGTGCGTTGGAGCAGGTGGACATTGGACAGAAGTGCTTCGACGAGGGAGAAGGCTCTCTGATCGTGAGAGGGTGTCCCTTGTTGCAGAGGTTGACGATCGGCTATCACTCCTTCCCTTCCTATTCTCTGTGCATCATTGAGGAGAACCCTCTGCTGTTCTCCGTCTCGATAGGCTTCTACGCGTTCACCAAGTCCTTCCTGGTGCTACGCGATCTGGAGGCGATCGAGTCGGTTACGCTTGAGAATGGCGTGTTCGAGCACACGCTGCACAGCGTGATTGAGAGTGGTGGCTGGAGTTGGGGGTGACGCGTAGACTGCCCGAAGCTCAAGCGACTGGAGCTGAGCGAGGACGCGCTGATGGGCGTGGAGGAGATGGAGTGCTCGATTCTGCTAAAGAGTAACTGTGTGCTTCGTGGTTTATGACTAGACCTGCCTCAGCTGGACGAGATAGACTCCGTGAATAGCTTCAAGTACGGAAGACTGCTAGTCGAGAGTGGTTGCATGGAGTGTGAATGATCAGCAGATGTTCCTGCGCTGGAGAAGAAGTCAATCCCTCCTCACGTTCAGACGAGTCTGTTTCGAGAGACGCGAGTGAAGAAGGAGAAGCGACTGCGAGGGAAGGAGAAATGGGTGTGGATCGGGCTCATTCCTCTCATCGTGCTGCTAACGCTCCTCCTCTTCTGGGTCCAGTCGGGCATCCAGCAAAACGAAATGCACGCGCTAATGGAGTACTGTGTCCGAAGGAGGCTGAACGCGGGTTCGACGGAGATCGTGATCGGGAGCAAGAAGTGTGACTGCGATAAGAACACGGTGTTGGATTTCGCCCCGTTTCCGCGGCTGAAGACGCTGCAGATTGGCGACAGGAACCTTCAAAGCGCGAAGGACGTGCAGTTGGTGGGGCTGCGCGAGCTGGAGCGTGTGGTGATCGGAGACGGCAGTTTCACAAAGGGGAATGGCGTTTTCTCCTTGAAAGACTGTCCGAAGGTGAGGTCGCTGAAGATCGGATACCAGTCGTTCACCAGGTTCACTGCGTGCGAGATTGAGAACGTGGATGCGTTGGAGGAGATTGAGATCGGTCGGTTGGATGGCGTCAGCTACAACTTCCCGTCCGTGTCGCTGCAGTTGAAGGGTGTGCTTGTTGGGAGGGCGTTATGGCTAGATCTGCCTTCGCTCAAATCCCTTGTAGTTGGCAACAACGCGTTCCACGACTGTTCTCGTGTTGTGTTTGAGAGTGAGTGACTGTGATGGGAGTGATTGAATAGACTTGCCTGAATTGACCTCCATTCAGCTGGGTCTGAGTTCGCTCGAGTTCAAGAACGACAAGTCGAGCGTGCTGATCATGCGAAGTGAGGGAATGAACACGAAGTGAGTGACTAGACATGACCCAGCTCGCTTCGCTCACGACGGTCGGCGTCAGCTACACCTTCCAGCACGCTTGTCACGTCATTTTCGAGGGTACGTCTTTGGTCGCACAATGAGGTTTCGATATGCCCAGTCTCACCAACGTCACCCTACCGAATGCCTTCCGCTCCACGCGAGGCGTCAGTCGGTTCAGTGCCGTGTCTTCATCGTGAGTCATGAATAGACGCTGGGGGGCTGATGAACCACGCCAACCTCCCGTACCACAACCCCCTCGCCACCGTCTCCACGCTGAAGCAGTATTACGCTCTCGCGCGAATCACCAGGGAAGTCGTATTCGACAACGGCTTCAGCGAGCCCGGGCTCGTGGCTCTGGACTTGTCGCGGTTTCCCCGGCTCCAATCGCTTGAGGTCGGCAACGACGCTTTCTTTCTCGTGTCGGAGCTGAATCTGGTCGGACTGAACGAGTTGGAGACGATAGTGGTTGGAAAGAGGAGTTTCAAGGCCGTTTCGGGCGATCATCCGACGTCATCGGTTCTGGGTCGTCAGCTCCAGCTGAAGGACTGTCCGAAGCTGAAGACGGTGAGAATTGGTTCCCAGTCGTTCGCAGACTACAGCGCGTGCGAGATTGAGAACGTGAATGCGCTGGAAACGATCGTTGTGGGCGAGTACTCGTTCTTCTGGTCTTCGTTGGAGCTGAGGGGTGGTGGTGGCGTGTTGCGGTGAGGAGTAGATTTGTCTTCTCTGGTGTCGTTAGTGTTCGGTAGAGCGAGCTTTCATATGTGTAGTCGTGTTGTGTTTGAGAGTGGTGTTGTGGGCACGGGGTGATGAGATAGACATGCCTCAGTTGAACTATATCGAAATGGGGAGTGATTCGTTTGTGTTTAACGAGAATGATGACAGTTCCGCACTGATGATGCGAAGTGATGGGAGTGCGTGTGAAGTGACAGAATAGACTTGATAAGGCTCAGCTCGCTGAACGGTGGTATGCGAGTCCCGCTTCGGTACCCGCGTCACATCATTCTTGAAAGTGGTTGATTTGTGAAGGGGTGATGTATAGACATGCCGAATCTGATGAATGTGAATCTTAAGGAGGGTGCATTCCAGTATAAGGATGATGTAACGATTAAGGGGAGTATATGCTGGGGAGGTGATTTAGGGGTAGATATTGGGGCGTTGAAGAGGTTCTTTGAATGAGGGGTTAGTTGTATGTATTTGGTTGCGGAGAGGGATGTGAGATGTTTGTTGAAGTGTTGTGGAGAGAAGTGTTCAGAATGGTAGTCTTATTGAGAAAGGGAGACAGAAATGGAGAGGAGAAGAGCAATTCATGTTCAGTTAATTCGTGTGGTATATTTCAGATACAGACATCGATTTCAATGCATATAATAGAGAATAGGATCATCACAGTGGATTGACTGATCTATTGGAAGGAATGGCAGTAAAGAGTTGTACATTGAGATTGTACGCTTCTGTGAGAATACCGAGCAGAATCAGAATTGAGAATGAAATGGGTGGAAGTGTAGGTGTTTTGTAGGGCATGGCAGTAAATTCTGTTATGGAGTGTTCGTGATGGAATACGGAATCGATAGACGAAGATGGGACTGTGATCAGGAAAAGGGAGAAACGAAGTTGTATCACGTTTATACACATTATGTAGATCACATATGCACTTCGTCCATTTATCAAAACACAACATCCCAAGTGTTCCACTCTCTTCCTCCTTTCCTCCACACTTCAACCCCATAATACCCAAGCTGTTCACCATAAACACAGCAATCACTGCAAATCCCCACTCCCATTCTCATTCTCCTCCCTCACCCATGAGCACCTCCCCCACAACGAGCGCGCAGAGCGACCTCGATCTCTCTTCGCTCGTCAACCAGTTGAGTGCCTCCACGGATTTCAACGACCTCCGTCAGAAGATGACGAAAATCGAGAATTCCAAGGTACCTCCCCTCCCAAACCCCACTCATTCCCTAGACAAAGGTCTCCGCCGCCCTCCCCAAACTCCAACGCGAGAGACTCGAGAGAAAGGTATTCTCTCCCTCCATCCCTCACCCACATAGGTCGCTTATGAAGAATCCAAGGAAAAGGTCAACATCTGGAACGGAATCGTCGTAAAGAACCGCAAGAGCGAGTTTGTCCGTTTTGAAGATGCCGAGCCGGACCACTTCAAGCTGACGTCCAATGCCATGGCATCCAAGTTCGAGCCTACCACCGACATGGAGAAGGAGATCGACGTGGTACGCAATTCCCCTTCCTGTAAACGCTAGATTCTCGAGAAGAGTGAAATGAAGGAGAAGGATGTCCGCGACAAGGAGAGCCACGATTTGGAGATGAACAAGCTGAGCGTGGAGGACGTGAAGGCGCGCAACGAGGAGCTGGCCAAGATGAAGTCGCTGCTCTTCTACCAGGAGCAGAAGAACAAGCGCATCAACAAGATCAAGAGCAAGAAGTACCACAAGATCCGAAAGCGAGCGGAAGAGCGCCGCAAGGAGAAGGAGCGCGAGCTGATCAAGCAGACGGACCCCGAGCTGTACAAGGAGCTGTTGGAGAAGGATGCGATCAAGCGCGCCAAGGAACGCATGTCGTTGAAGCACAAGAACACCTCAAAGGTACTGATTCATTCTGCGATGTCATTGTAGTGGATCAAGCGTGCATTGCAACATGGAGGCATGAGCGACGCTCTGACCCGCGTAGCCGCCACACGCCCAAAATCACGCTTAGGAAGCGATTAACGAACAGTTACGCGAGGGCGAGCGTCTGCGCGCGAAGATGAAGGGCGAGGAGGAGTCGAGCAGCGAGGAGGAGGTGACGAAGGAGTCGTTGCTGGACGACGCGGAGAGCCTGCTGGAGGAGATCGACGCGGACAAGAAGAAGGAGCACCACGGCGTGTTCGAGTGCGAGAGGGAGGGAGATGTGAGGCGTAGAATGGAATTCATGAAGCGCGCGATGGAGAAGCAGCGACAGGAGGCGCGTCTGGAGGCAGAGCAGTTGATTCAATCGCTACAGGAGGAGAAGGAGTTTGATCAGGAGTCTGAAGAGGAGGAAGAGGAGGAGCCGGCAGAGTCGGAAGCCGTCAAGACGGCGCTGGCGGAGGGCGAGATCAAGCGACAGAAGAAGAAGGCGAAGAGTCTGGAGGTGAAGGAGCACATCAAGGTGGATCAGGTTCGCTCGGTGAAACGCCCTCACATGTAGCCCCTGTTCACCGCCCCCGTGGTGCCCAGCGTATTCGAGGAGGAGGAGAAGCCCGCCGCCAGCCACCTTCTCGACGAGGTCAGCGACGTGTCTGATGACGAGCCGGTGCCCTCAACACAGTCAGCACAACCACACGCACCCAAAGACGACGCAAACCCGTGGCTGGCAGCAGCGACGGACAACGTGAGTCACAACGCGTCGCGGAAGAAGGAGGAGGCGGAGGAGGCGGTGGACGTGGGCGAGGCGCTGT
>JANPWJ010000753.1:0-41881 GCA_027406325.1 Blastocystis sp. subtype 2
GCACACCCCAAACAAAAGAAAACACCCTCACCCAAAAGAAACGCCTCGCCTGGCTCCTCTCCTACGGCGAAGACATCATTGGAAGTCGCGTGTGGCTGAAGGAGCTGAACCTGTTCGGCTTCGTCCTGTACCGCATGACCGACCTGCTCCTGTTCTACGTGGTGTTCGAGGGCGACAACGACTACCGCAATGGTTGGTACGCGTTGGAGAAGGGCGAGGTGTGTGTGGTGAAGGAGTTTGTGTGGGTGCGACGAGGTGGCGTGTTGTCGTGTGGAGTGCGAGTGGAGTACGAGGATGGGAGGGCAGGCGAGGTGTACGACTTGGAGAAGAACTGTGTGGTGAGCGTGGAGGAGAGCGAGGTGAGCAGAGTCCGCGACTGGCGCGAGCACCGACTGGAGATGGAGTTCACAGCGCTGTACGACATCGTGAAGTGGGAGTACCACTTGCGGCAACAGCTGAGGAAGTTCGTGTCGAAGCCGTTCAAGGTGCCGAGTCACCGAAGCGAGATGAGTGGGAAGGAGTGGATGTACAAGTGGGTGTACGTGTGGAGTCGAAGCGTGGACTACCCGTTCGGTGGGTGGAGTCGTGGCGTGGTGCTGCACTACCGGTCGATAACGGGGAAGCACTTCGTGCTGTTCGAGAACGAGTCTGTGCACAGTGGGTGGATGTACCTGAACACGAGTTACGTGGTGTGCGAGGGCGTGTGCAACGAGTGGTGTAGTTGTGTTGGCATAATGAATAGAGACCTGATGGCGCTACAGCCCGCGAGCGAGGAGCACTGTTGGTGTTGTTTGCGCGGCGCGTGTGAGCACCGTCCTCTGTACAAGTGCACGAAGTGTGGACTGTTCTGCCACCCTCAGTGTTGCGACCCCGTGATGTCAGTACCACTGAGCGAGGAGGAGTCGAAGCGATTCGTGTGTTTCAAGTGCACGAAGTGTCGTGGGTGTGGGACAGAGGTGTCGTTCTATGGTCGTTGGGAGCAGCGCGTGTTGTGTGGCGAGCGCGTGCTGTGTTGCGAGGAGTGCAACGAGAGCTACAACGAGGGTCTGTTCTGTAACGTGTGTCTGAAGACGATGAGTGTGGATGAGAGCAAGGAGTGTGTGAAGTGCAGTGCGTGTGGTGGGTTTGTGCACAGGGAGTGTGAGGTGAGGAAGAAGAAGAAGGAGGGTCGTCGTCGCGAGGACAGTGTGTTTGAGGAGGGTGGTAACGTGGAGAGTGAGGAGGAGAGTGTGGAGGTGGGCGCGTCGTACCGATGTCCGTGTTGTCGTCGCAAGCAGATGATGGAGGTGTTGGAGGCGTTGAAGAAGAACGACCCGATGGGGATCTTCCTGCACCCGATAAGCGAGGAGTTCGCGCCGAACTACTACGACGTGATTCCGAAGGAGAAGAGCGTGTGTTTGGATGTGATGGAGTCGCGCGTGAAGCACAAGGTGTACGCGAGCGTGCAGCAGGTGCGCGAGGACTTCGAGCTGATGTGTCACAACGCGTTCCTGTACAACGCGATGGGCGACGAGGTGTGGAAGTGGACAGCGACGTTCTACGAGAAGGGCGAGTCGTACTTGAACAGCGAGTGGAAGGAGACGCAGGAGAGCGAGTACGTGGAGAAGATCGGAGAGGTGAAGGCGATGAAGACGAAACTGAGCGTGCGACCCGAGGCGAGCACGAACGCGAAGCAGGCGAGCATGGAGGCGTCGAAGATGGTGCGTTACATCGAGAAGTGCAAGATGAATGGGAGCAAGTTGGAGGCGTGTTCGCCGCTGCCCGCGCCGTACTCCGTGATCGAGTTCCCGACCGTGACAGAGCGAATTCTGCCGCGCTACAGCAGCACGATCAGCTACGACGTGTGTCTGAGTTGTGGGTCGTCTGGCGACCGCGACCGCATGCTGTTCTGTGGGGACTGTGGCGAGTGTTACCACATCTACTGTGTGAATCTGAGCGGGACGATAACGCCCGAGATGCGTTGTGGTTGGCGATGCTCGAACTGCAAGGTGTGCGAGGTGTGTGGGCTGTCGCTGGCGTCGCAGCTGGGGAACGTGGACGTGATTTGTTCGTGCAACCGCTGCGACCGGTCGTTCCACAAGGCGTGTTTGCACTACACGGATGAGGAGAATCTGAATCTGTTCGTGTGTGGGTACTGTTTCGAGTGCAAGAAGTGCGGC
This sequence comes from Blastocystis sp. subtype 2, assembly GCA_027406325.1. Lineage (NCBI taxonomy): Eukaryota > Bigyra > Opalinata > Blastocystidae > Blastocystis > Blastocystis sp. subtype 2. The sequence continues at coordinate 2,160 of JANPWJ010000753.1, forward strand.
GTGAAGGGGACTCCGACGACGTGGAGTTACCACAAGGACTACTGTCGCGAGTGTTACAACAAGGAGGAGCGCTTCCGTCAGTGCGCGATTTGCAACAAGCCGTGGAGTGGGAGCGACGTGGACATGGCGTTCTGCGAGAGTTGCGAGCAGTGGATCCACCGTCGATGCATCGCGAACGACATGCTGGAGTGGCAGAAGTGCGACCTGACGCGAAGTCCGTACCACTGCAAGCGATGTCGTCAGCAGGAGGTGGCGAGTGCAGGTGCGGCGATGGCGTCGCTGTCGAAGGGTTACGAGAGTCGCGTGTCGACGATGCAGCGCAGCGTGGTGAGCGAGATTCAGGAGCAGCGTCAGCAGTTCCGTCTGAAGGAGTTGTTACAGCAGGACACGCGAAGTCGTTCGCAGCGTGTGTCGGGTCTGGAGAGTTCGTGGCGCGAGTTGGTGCGCACGATCATTCGCGTAGGGGTGTTGAGTGTGAGTGAGATTCAGGCGAACAGCATTCTGTTGGGGACGCTGTCGGCGAAGAGCGAGGAGCGGTCGCTGAACGAGAATGGCGAGAGTCGTCGTGGTCGTTTGCGCGGGAACAAGGTGGCTGAGGACATAACAGAGCGAAGTCGGACGTTCGTGTCGTCGCGTGTGGAGTCGCACGCGCTGTTGGGCGAGTCGATTCGGTCGCTGGTGGTGAGCGAGTTGGAGGGGAAGGATGGATTGGAGTTGGACAGCGTGTCGAAGTTGTCTGACGGCGTGTTGGAGAAGGTGCGCGAGCTGTACAGCTCGTTCCTGTTGTTGACCGAGGACGCGTGTAACGCGGCGGGGTACCTGTACACGATGCAGGGCGTGGTGCCGTCGCTGTTCGACCCCGTGTCGCCGTTCACGCCGACCGAGTGGATGTTGATAAGTGGGAACGTGGCGCTTCCCTCCTTCCCGCTGACGCCGCCCGCCGAGGATGTGAGTGCGTCTCTCAGACAGAGTGAAGGAAATGACGCTGACGCCTCTCTCAAATCAGACGCCTCTCTCAAGCCGAGTGAAGGAAATGAAACGCCACAGCCACACGAAGTGGTGGGTCTGTTCGGTCTGGCGGGACACCGTCTGGAGGACCCGCGAAGCTGCGATCTGTGTGGACTGGTGGGCGACCACCCCGTGGCAGGTCGTCTGTTGTGCATCCCGACAGGCGAGTGGGTGCACCTGAACTGCGTGTACTACAGCAGCACGATCGCCGTGGACGAGAAGACGGGCGCGATCCAGAAGTACACGCTGTTGAAGAACCACTGTCGCAACACGCCGTGTTACCTGTGCAACCGTCCCGGCGCGTCGATCAAGTGTTGTTATCAGGGCTGTCAGCACTACTTCCACTTCGTGTGTGGTCGCGAGAACAACTGTCTCATCCGTGTGAACAAGGAGGCCTTCTGTCATCGCCACCGTCCCGGCCTCCATCTGCCGCGACCGCGTCCTGGCCTCCATCTCGACGACCGTTCGGGTGTGTGTGTGGCGTGGCGATGACGTGTAGAGTCCTTCTACTCGCTCTCCTCCAAGTCGCTCACGCCCTCGCTCTTCGTCAACCGCTCCACGCCACTGCTCGCCACCCAGCGCGCCTCGCCCTCCGCGCAGGACTACCGCGCGATGGTGAGCAACGCCGAGCTGTTCACGTGTCGCTTCAACTACCGTGTGGTGTTCCCGCCGCTGAAGCTGTGAGAGTGTGTGTGTGGCGTGAGGGATAGACGCATGATGGACAAGGACGCGATTCGCGTGGGTGCGCTGACCGTGACGCACTATGGCGTGGTGGACACGTCGCCCTTCACCCACAACCGCAACTACATCTTCCCCAGCCAGTATCGCGCGTTCCGCGTGTACTGGAGCACAGTGCGTGTGGGCGAGGTGGTTGTGTGTGCGTGGCGTGAGGTGTAGCGCACGCTGTACTGTCTGGAGATCCGGTCGCAGGAGGGCGCGAGCTTGAAGAGTCGCCGACCGCTGTTCGTGATCACCGACCTACAGTCGCCCGACGTGTCGTTCTCGGCGGCGACGATCCATGGTGTGTGCGTGTGAGAGGCGTGAGGCGTAGAGGTGTACGAGGAGCTGCAGCGACGACTGGAGGAGCGAGGCCACCACGCGAGACTGCGTCTGCACAGTCGCGCGAAGGAGGTGTTCGAGTCGAAGTGTGTGGGTCTGGACGGGTACTCGTTCTTCGGTCTGAACCAGCCGTACGTGGTGAACGCGATCGAGAGTCAGGAGAACAGCGTGTACCACGCGATCCCGCCGCCAGGCTTCACAGCGTACAACTACCACATGGTGCAGCCGAAGTCGGAGTTGGTGATTCGCGTGCGCGAGGAGCGTGTGAGTGGTGTTGAGTGGAGTTGAGTGTAGTTGGCGGAGGAGCGCATCAAGGTGGACGCGAGCGAGAGCGTGTTGAGTGTGTCGAGTGAGTCGAATGTGTTAAGCACTTCAAGCGCAACGTGCAGTCGGTGTTTGGCGATCCGCACAGTGGTGGAGCCGTTCGCGTGGACGCTGTCGACGCTGCGTCAGACGGGTCACACGAGCGTGAAGCCGAGTCGTTCGCTGCGTTCCGAGTCGATCGACGCGCTGACGACGACCGAGCTGTTGCGTCAGTACCGGTTGTTACAGGTGTGTGGTGGCGTGTGGCGTGAGCGTTAGAGTCGGTCGTCGGAGGACCAGCCTGTGGTGATCGCGAGTCCGATTCAGGGGTGGGGTCTGTTCGCGAGCAGTCCGATCGCGAAGGGGATGATGGTGATGGAGTTCGTGGGCGAGGTGTTGAGTCAGCGCGTGGCGAACGATCGCGAGGCGATATACGAGGAGATGAGTGTGGGTGGGTGTTACTTCTTCCGTCTGGACAGCGAGCACATCGTGGACGCGACAGTGAAGGGGAACGAGAGTCGCTTCATAAACCACTGTTGCGACCCGAACTGCGAGGCTCGCGTGGTGAACATAAACAACGAGAACAAGATCGTGTTCTTCGCGAGTCGCGACATAAGTGGTGGCGAGGAGATAACGTATGACTACAAGTTCCAGTACGAGGACAAGGAGTTGGTGTGTTTGTGTGGGTCGAAGCACTGTACAGGTCGTATGAATTGGTGTGTTTGTGAAGAAACAGGTGAGGGGAAGGCGTAGTTGGGGAAGGTGATTTCGTTCTCGTTCTCGTTTAGGGAGGCGGTCAGTTCATTCAGAGAATTGTTCACTTCTTCGTTCAGAGAGTTACTCACTTCATCACAACCACTCTGAACAACAAAGGGAGGCTTCACGCGACGCTCACGCATCGCCTCCCAATCCACACTCCCAAAGAACGGGTGACGCTTCACCTCGTCACTCCCACACGCGCCCAAACGACGCTTCGCGTCTCTCTCCATCAATCGGTAACACACATTGAACGCGCCCATCGACATGTACCACGGCTTCTCCAACACTCCATTCGTCGGCACATCACCACTCAACATCTCCCACAACACCACGCCCAGCGACCACCAGTCCACACTCGCGTCGTACTTCCCACTCTCAAACACCTCGGGACTCAGGTACTCCACGCTCCCGCCCGTGCTCCAGCGACGCATTCGCTTCTCCACGCGCTTGCACAGACCGAAGTCCACCAGGTGCGCGTGACCCTCCACGTCCAACATCACGTTCGACGGTTTCAGGTCGCGGTACACCCATCCGTGCTCGTGCAGGTACTCCAGACACAACACCAACTCTGCCGCGTAGAAACGCGCCGTCGCTTCGGGGAAGGAGGAGGATTGGAGTCGTTCGGCGAGGGAGCCACCGCCGTAGTAGTCAATGACGAGGAAGAGGTGGGAGGAAGACTGGAAGGCGTAGTGGAGTCTAGTTGGGAGTGGAGAGCGAGAAGTACTTGGGGAGGAAGGGCGAGTCGAAGTGGGCTAACGCGTCTCGTTCTGCGAGCGCGCTGGAGTACTCGAGGGCGTTGTTGGTGTCCTTCTTGCGAACTGTCTTCAAGGCGTAGAGCGCTCCACTCTCCTTCATTCGGACCTGTGTGTGAGTGCATGGGAAAGGCGATACCTTGAAGACGCGACCGAAACCGCCCTCGCCGAGGAGAGCGATGATTTGGAAGTCGTTGATGGTGAGGGAGGGTTCAGGGTGTGTATCGGAGTGTTTGGAGTGAGGGCGGGCTGATTGGCGAGAGGTGTGGAGTTTGGGGGAACGCGCGCAACAGTTGCCCATTTAGGTCATCCAGAGGGGTACAACGAAAGAAAGAGATCAGTGGTAAAGTTCCTAGCAATCACTCTCAGTTGGTTTTTCGTTTGTCGTTTTTCTGGTGGTGATGAACTTGTCTTCTTCATCCAATGTTTCCTGCGACAACTGCCCTCCGTATGGTGCTCATTATTGTTACGAGCTGAATGAAGCTCGTTTTTACTATTCCCCTTCCTATTATGGTGATGGAGGGAGGATGTTTTATTGCGATTATGCATATTCGCGTTATCGTGACCCTTTTCCTTTTCTTTATGCATCTCGTGTTTCGTATTAGCAGGTACCCTATTGCAAGGACCATTCGTCACATATTCCAAGTGGAAGAATAGAGCCCCTGCCTCCGTGCGCTCGAAGTGACATGTACAAGATGGAGCTCTGCAAGCATTTTATACGCACGGGAAGATGCAAGTATGGTTCCAAGTGTCAGTTTGCTCACGGATACGGTGAACTGAGAAGACCATGGAGTGTTTGTTGCAAACAGTCGTTATTCACATCATACTGTCATATTCTTGCGGGACTTAAGGCTCGGGAGTAGGAGGAATAGCCGTGGGATTAGAGCATCCGCTCGCCTTCTCGCACAGGTAGAAACTCAGAGGAGCAATCACTTCTATTCCATGAACACCCCACAGAAAGCAAACCGTTCTTATCGTAGTACTCCTTCAAGTTGTTGAAAGCCTTCAAGCCGGTGACAACGAAATCATCAACGTTGTACGCGTTGTTGTTGTTGTAAGGATGGTGACCAACGTAGCTGGCCTCAGCCGTCATAAAGACGTCCATGGAGTCATCCTCGAAGATGACGGTCTCCAGGTAGGGGATGTCTACGCGTGACCCTCCTCAAGCACCACCACTGTTCATCACAAGAGACGCGTCAGTCAGGAGAGTCTTGCCGTTCATCGAGCCCTGGCCGATCAGGATCTTGTCCATCGCAGGCAGGTTCTCGAGAGTGAAGCTCTTGGTGTACACGAAGCTGTTGGCAGCGAAGTTGATCATCTTCAGGTTGGTCATGTCTACGCCTCACGCCAGACTCCAGCGACTACTGCTCACAATGACGACGTACTGGTTGGTGTTGAAGAGACCCTCGCCGATCGTCACCTTGCTCAGCTTGCCCTTGAACACACGCTGCTTCTCATCAGTGGGAAGCACGTCCTCCAGACGACGACCACCGTCTCTCTGCTGAATAGTGAGAGAGCCATCGAAGTCCATCAGAGCCTCCATCGCGTTGTCGAACACCGCGTCCTCCTCGCCCACGCTGCAGAGGAAGGTGATGGACTTCAGGTTGGTGAACACCTGCTTGAAGTCCACCTCAGTCCAGCCGTCCTCCATATTCATCACCTTCACGTCGATGATCAGACTCTCGGCGCTGGTGTCGAGTCCGCACGCCTCCGCGTACGCTCTCAGGTGATCAGTGGTGGAAATCAGATCGGAGAACGCCGCGCACTTGTCGGTGTCGGCGGGGTCCTTGCCGTGGTCCTTCGCCTCGTCGGTGACGGTGATGGAGTACGCCTGGCTGGTGATGCCGGCGAACGGCTGGTTGTTGGAGCCGTCCTTTCTCTTGAAGCAAGGGTTCAGGTGCACGCAGTTGTAGTCCTTCGTGTGACGGCGGATGTACACTTCCCAGAAGGGGTGGGCAGCGTCGGTGAAGTCGTAACCAGAGAGCACGCCGGCGAACGTGGGGCGCGTCTTGGGGTCGGCGTTGGGGTCGTAGTAGGCAGCCTGGTCGGGGTAGAGGCTGTGGTTGGGGGAGTAGAACTGGAAGTAGAGAGGGTCGAGAGCCAGCTGCACGTACATGGGGTTCACCTTGAGGGCAGCGAGAAGGTCGACGTTTCTCAGATCCTGGAGACGAGTGAAGCCGGTAATGTAGTACTAGGCGTGAGGGAGGGTTTGGGAGCCTACGCGACGGCAGCTGTCTCCATTCTTGGAATACTCTTCGGCCAGACAAACACCCTCAGTCTGCAGATGGAAGAGCACATACTTGATGTTGATTCTCTGGGCCTTGGAAAGAGAGTCGAGAACCTGCTGGGCAGAGAACAGCCACTACACGTCAATGGAGAGACGCGAAACCACCTTAATACCGTCGTCAGGGTACTGGCGAGTGTACACGAGGTTCATCAGGTCGATGGCACCGTAGATCACGTAGTGATTGTGGTAGCCGTACTGAGAGGTCGAAAGGTCCAGCGGAGTCTGAAGAGCAGCAATCTGCTCAGCAGTTTCGGCCCAGGTCTTCTTGTCCGTGTCCGTAACTTCGGAACTCAGGTCATCCTTTCGGTCCGTGTAGCGAAGGTCCTGCAGAGTGAGGTACTTGGCAAAGACATCGCGGTGCATATCCAAATAAACGGAATATGCGACGGAGTAATCACCCTTCGTCATTCTGTTCTCGATGAACTTCTTGTTCTCAGCAATGATCTTCAATCTAGGCGATCAATTCAAAGAGCGAAAGAGCAACTGTTCATCCGAGGCCCCCGTTTCATCGAAATCGGAAGGCACCTGAGCGGTGACAATCGATGCAAATAAGCAAAAAAGAACTACCGATGACCAAGTCATATATGAATTGTTCAAAATAGTCTTCTTCAATAAGAAAGTATGAGTGGTAGTTGAAGAGGGAGTTTCATTCCCTTTTGAATGGGACTCAGCTAAATTGCCGAGCGTTTTGGACTTCTCTCAAACTTCAGTACATAGCGCGTTGGCTGTTTCTCCCTGACGGGGCCTGGAAGTCGCATGCCCTTCTCACCTTACCGATGAAACTCCGATCTTTGTGGTGGAGTGGAATCTGGGGGGCATGTGGGATGCTCTCAAATCGGATTGATGGAGTTGTGAGGTCCAGAACGTTGCCATTGGTTGGAGAGTGGAGGATTGCATCAATAGGCGGTGATTTCGAGTTGGGTTGGGTGATGATTTGAATTGTCAAGTGTTGAAAGAGTGTTGGGAAGTGGATTACCGTATTGTGTTCATGCAATTTCTGTAGGAATGAGTTGCACATGCTCAATCGGACGAACGAAGGGTTGTATTCCCAGATTGCACTCTCTCTTCTCATTCTGATTGCGATTCACACTTAATAACTCCACTATTCACTCCATTTCTCCACCTCCCCTCCCGCTCCTCTAAACCCCTCCAATGCCATAGAATGGACCATTCACTCACTGCGCTTCTTTCTTCACAATCATCATGAACCAATCCGATGTCTTCACTCTTTCGCAGTGTATCGACATCCTCTACAACGGAAGAAGCACAAGCGAGGAGAAGGAGCACGCCAATACTCTGATCAGCCGTTTCTCGGAGAGTGAAGACGGATGGTACAGTGCGATACAAATACTCCAGCATCACGAATGGAGTTGTTTTGAATTCGCTAGCTTACGCGGTAGACGTTTCCTTCAATGTGAAGTTCTTCGCGATGAATCTCTTTCTCACCGTGTTTGACAAGAGCTGGAAATGCACGCCGACAGAAAAGCAAACGACAGTCCTCCAATTCTTGGAGAGCTACTTTCGGAATGACGTGACTGTGCACCATTGTGTTGGAAATGACGTTGTAGAATGATTTCAACGGCAATATCCTGCTAGTGAAGAAGTTTGCCCAAATGTACGCAACCGCCATGACGGTTAGCTGGCCGAGCCAGTGGAAATGCAGCCTTGATCTCTTGGAGGAATACGTAGTGCAAAGCGGATCGTGTTTCCCGTAGATGGGCAGAAGTGTCCAGTACGCCTTTCTTGTTCTTGAAATCCTGCACTACTTTTGCGTTGATCTCGGCGCCAGCAAAGAGGAAGTGAATTGTGTGAATGGACGTCGCAAGCGAGTGAAGAGCTTCACACCCCATGCTCTGCCAATAACTCAGAACTATGTTCATTTGCTGCAACAATCGAGCGGTAGTGTGGGTAATGACTGCATTTCAAAGGAGCTGTTTTCTTCGTTTATTCGCTTTGTGATTTCTCTCTACGACTGCGTATCCATTCCATATTCCCGTTATTCCCAGATTCCTGAAGAAGTCATCATCACGGTGATTCCAATCGTGAACGAAGTCGTGATTCCCTACATGAATAGTCCGGACAACATCAGCACATGCCTGGCCTACCTCTCCTCCCTAGTGAAGTGACCATCACTCCTTATCCTCACTCACAGCCACGCCTTCGCCAAAGAGAATCGCTCTGTGATTCGCGAATTGCTTGGCTACCTGCTCCACGTCCACACCTGCCTCCAATCCTTCACCCTCGACGACGGCTTCTTTCCCACCATGAAGACGTTTTACGAGTTGGAGTTGAGCGGATTGCTGACGCGCAGAATCATGTGTTCCTTCGTGCAGCGTCAGAGCGCCATCTTTCTGCCCCTGCGCGACTCCGCCGAAGCGCAGATGTACGTTCAGTTACTCGGCGTGCTCGTAACCGCCATTCGTTTTCCCTCCGTCTCAACACAGATCCGCGCCATCGCGTGCGTGGAGCTGTTGTACCATTACCCCTGCAGTCCCTCCGATCTCGACCAGACGTGTGTGATGGGAGTGTGACTGACGCGTAGCCGCATTCAGACCGATGCGGTTCCTGCGATCACCGACGCTCTTCTCCAGGCGATTCAGTGTCACATTCCATCGTCGTCGTGTTATCTCGCCATCGGGTAGTCGTGTCGTCTGCTCGTTATCTCACAGCAACAGCGAGTACGAATCCCACGGGAGTTTTCTTCGCGGTGTGAGCGAGTTGAAGAAGGCCGTGCGAGAGTGTAGTGCCCAGCTGACCCAGTTGTACCACGCTGCCGTGATGAGTCACGTCGTGCCCTTGTGCGATTCACCCTCTCTCTTCATTCTAGAGTCAGCGCTGTCCCAACCGCTCCAAACGACAGCCTCCTCGCTCTGCTGTCCCTTCTAAAGGGAGTGGTTGAGGGGAGTCGCGTGCTCACGTCGTCACACGCTCCGTGCGTCAACAACGACCAGCTCAAGTCTCTCTTCCTCCAGCTGGAGCACTTCTTGTTCTTCGAGCACTTCCCGTACCAGGTCGAAATGCTTCAAATCCTCGGCAACTTCGCCTTCTGCGTGGAGCTGAGTGCTGTTTGTGTCTTTCGTAACGATGACCCCCAGGACGAGTGTAGAACGTCGTTCGAGCCGCTGGTGTTTATTCTTGTCAATCAGGGAAGGGAGTTGAAGTGAGTGTTGAAACTCTTCGTCATTCTCAGTGTCGCGCTGGAGACGGAGATCACACACACGATCCGCTCTCTGGTTCAGAGTCATCTGGGCGTGTTTCTCGCGCAGTTCGAGTCGCTGTCAGGCCTCTTTATGCAACTGATCTTTCTCGACTCGCTCACCGACACCTCGCGTTCCGTGCTTCTCCAGACCTATCGTCGTCTCTCCACACGCCTCTTACCATTAGTCCAAATCGTCGTAGCCCTCGAGAGCGAGGAGTCGCGGCTTCAGTACGTCAACGCACTCATCGAGTCGTTCCTTTCGTATTCCCGCTCGTTCCCTCTCACGTAGAATCATCACAGCACCGGAGGCCCAACCTATCTGGTCGTCGCCCGCGTCCTTCGTGCAGTGCTTCGGCGAGTGCGTCTCACCTCTTCCCTTCATTCTAGTCTCTCCAAACTCAACCGTGTGGTGGGCGCCTTCGGCTCCATCGCCGACATCGTGAACAGCATCACCGTCTTCTCGCTGCGAACCCAGCTCACTGCCTTTCTGCTGCCAGCACTCTCTCCATCGCTCTTCGCGCTCACACACACGCTCTCCCTCGTCCTCACAGAGTCAGACGCACAATGGACTGCCGCGACACAGCGCGAGCTGTCGAACCAGCACTCGCCGCAAGTGTTCGTGTTCAGCGAGAAGGCAGCTCTTCTCTTCCACAACCTCATGGTGACTCCTCATACCTCCTTCTCACCGTTAGCGCTGCTGGAAGGAGATTCTGCTCAACGAGAACAACCACTCTGAAACACTCTATGCCTCTCTCTCCGTAACGTCGCAGGAGCGTGTTGACGGGTAGTCGCTCACACGACAGATTACGCCTCGCCTCCGTCTCCTGATGCTCCAGGACTGGATTCACAGCATCGCGATTCCGTCGTGCTCACTGCTTGTGGTGATGACTAGCCTGTACCTGAGTCACCCGTCGTGTGTTCCTTCCCTCCCTCTTTCTGTTGCGCTTCTCGACACACTGGATGCGGTTATTGGGGCACCCCAACGTATTGATGTATCGTGCTGTCGGTGCTGCCTTCCTTGGTGAGAGTGTAGTGCGGCCGTACGGATTCACGACGGAAGTGATGGAGATCATCACCCAGAACAACCTGTCTTCGTTTTATTCCTGCGTTTCGAACTTTCTATTGTATTGTGTTGGTGATTCTATGAGAGGAATGGCGATGTCGTTGGCGAATCGGCCCTATCTGCTGAACAACTGCGCGCAGGGCAAGAAGCTGGTATTTGAAGAGAAGAAGTGCGACACCCAAGCCATTATCGACGAGCGTAGGACATGATTGTTTGCTTTAGGGTAGGCGTGGCGAAGATGAGGGAGCAGTTCACGGCCATCTATTTGACTACAAACGAGCAGCTGAAAGACCGTCTGTTCGATACGGTTCTGCTCGTGCTTCAGTCAGGAATGATGTGGGGGTTCAGTGATCCTTGATTATCATAGACAAGCTGTTCAACTCTGCTTTTCGTTCCTAACGATCTCCCTTCCCTTCCTGTGCGATTTTTGTAAGAAGGAGGTGCTGCTGTCCATTTTCCAACTATTGCTCCATCTCTATCTGACATCCCACTCTGATCGTTGTGTAGGGTTTTGCATTTTTTCTCACGCGCAGAAAGAGATCACGCAGTGCTGCTTGTGTATCCTGGGGTATGTCCGTTGTCATTCCGACAGTGGACAGGACCCCAATAGGACCGATTTTTCGTTCTTTGTGTCCGAGATGAATGCGATTTTGCAAGTGAACCAGCCGGATCTGCTCGATTTCGTCGTGAATGTGTTATCGATCGAAGACCCGAAGCAACGGGTTCTGCGGTTCAGGAAGGTGCTCGAGAGAGCCAAGAAGGAAAGGGCGGAGAAGGGTGTTCCCGTACATATACAATAGGATGCGTTGTTTGGTTGAAACAGTTGATGGTGCGTACTATGGAAATAGAAAGAAGAAGAAGAGAGCACACTACCGTAGGATCACGAAAACGAGGGATAGGGGATCTCTCAGGATAATAGCGGTGAATATGGAACGATTTGGAAGGAAAGGAGGCGATGTGAGGAAACCGGGATAACCGCCACATTCGCATTTCACAAGAGCAGTTTTCACCAGGAACCGTGGTGGTGGTGAACCTCATTTCATTCCGTCAGTATTGAGACCTATTGAGCCGTCTTCCTTCTTCTGTGGGTAGTGACGTTTTCATCGGCCGCTCTTATCCCAGTAGACTATTTGAGAATGAGCTATCGTGGAGTGCCTCCTACAACCGCTTCTCTTCCAGTGCTGACAGTCTCGCGGAGTCATGTTGTAGAACTCAGTAACGCGCTCAGCAACGCCATCTTATCCGTCTACGCAAGCGATTCCCGTCGTAACAACGCCGACGGAGCAGAAGTCGCGGAAAACGAAGTCCCTCGCCTATCTTGCAACCGAATTTGTTCGGTTGGTTCGAGTATTTAAATGGGAAAAGGGGTGAGGGGTAGAGTCAGGAGAACGAGACAATCGACGTCCTTTATGCGGCTGGTATGCTGGGTGTTGAGAAGCGACGCATCTACGATATCACAAATGCGTTGATTGGTGCGAATGTGCTGGAGAAGCTCGGAAAGAGCAGCTATCGATGGATGTTGGAGCTGTCAATTCGTGTCACGGGTAGAGGCGGCACTGTGACGAGCAGCACCGAAGGCGACGAGTCCTCGTTGAAGAACTCTCGCGACATGCTGGAGCATCAATGTGCCGACCTGGATACTCTGATTCAGAGTTTCACATCCTACTTGGAAGACAATGTGCATTGCGCCCCAATTCTCTCACGAATAGTACTATTCAAAGCCCGATTGCGTTCTTACCACGGATGAGTTGATTTCGTCCTGCGAGAAGCCGAACAACGCAGACCCAACACAGACCATTATAGCGATCAGTGCTCCTCCCGGTTCGTGTTGTCGGTGAGGATCATGCGTAGGAACCGACGTGTATGTGACCAACAATGAGAGGGGTCGCGACAACGAGATCTTCATGTCTTCTCCGAGTGGCCAGATCCGCACATATCTCCTTCCTTCTGCAAATGACAATGCTGCGTCTTTCCCTGCAAATGCCACTGCCGGACCCGCAACTCCACCGTTGACACCGAGAGCGCCTACAGTGGAGATTCGTAGTGCTGGCTGGGAGTGATAATGGAGTAGCGACATCAACACCCCAAATGGACTTGGGGATGAACAACATGAGTGGCATAGACAGCATGCAAGTGTAGGAGGAGCGGGTGCCTCGTAATGGAATAGACCCTCGTTTTCAACGGATTTCGGTATCCAAGACCTCTTTTTGTAATTATTTATGTTTGGTTGTTTGTTTCGGTGTGTGAATCCTACAGGAATCCGCGAGATAGAGTCGGTGAAACGCCCTCATCGAAAAGGGCAGATTATGCAATGAGCAAGAACAGTTCTGACGGAACACAGAGTTGTGAGGCATTGCTTCAGAATCTGAATGAGGATTATCAAGTCTGTGACGCGAGAATCCGTGTAATGGTGTAGGTGATCCCAATGTTGAAGACGGCGCTTCAGCGAGGATGGAGTGAGTCCTTCATGAAGAGTTTGAACTCATTTGTTGCAGAGAAGGAGCAGTAGAACGCGTTCCAAGTGTATTAGGTGTAGTGCTGTCCAGGATATTTGCAACAAGAACTACATGGAGATTTGCGACAGCATGGACAAGGTGATCACGATGAAACGCGATATGACTGACATGAGTGTAGTGTGTTCTTCCGAATGGTGAGTGCATAGAAGCAGATTACCGACTTCCATGACGAGGTGTCGTTTTCGGGATCGAAGTGGCTGTGTTGCGTGTCTGTGATGGAATAGGGCGCTGAAGGTTGCGGAGCGCTACATCACACTGAAGAAGACGCACGAGCATATCGACAAGGCGTACGACGACGTTGTGGTCTTCGACAACCTCCTCTTGCTGACCGAGCGTGTCATGAACCTTGTTTTGGACTGCGTCTTCGTTTCACGAATAGGTGAACGAGGAGAAGTACTACCTCGCGTTAAAGACCCTGGATACGTTGAAGACGAATCTGAAATCGTGTCCTCAGTGCCGTCTCTCCCGTGTGCTGGAAGCGTTCATCAAGCCTCAGACGGACGATATCATTGTACGGCACGCGGTGAATACTCATGGGTAGGAGCGATGTCGCCAATCGTTCTACAAGTGGTGCCGAGAGATCCGCTCCGTGTGCCAGAAGATCGGCGAGGCCAGCATGATTCGAGCCTTCAACCGAAAGCAGCAGAACACAGATGTCAAATATAGTCCCGATTTCTGTCCTTCCCTGAGCGCTAGAAAAAGAGGGCATCGAAGACATCATGGAGAAGGTGGACCTGAGCGTGGTGTTCGAGTACCAGCACGTGTTCGAGCACGTGGGGAAGCTGCCCGAGTTCAAGCGTATGTACATCGAGCGTCGTGAGGTGGGCGAGGAGATGTGATGTGATGTCCAGCCGCAGTGCGACTTCGAGGTGATGGCGGCGAAGAACCTGAAGGCGATGTCGACGGAGCTGTTTTGTCGCATGTGCGTGATGGTGCGTGGGTTGAGTGATAGGCTGAATGGTCTGTTGTACACGTCGATTGGCTACTTCTTCGTGGAGGACGCGATGCAGCGTGGAACGTTGTTATACAGCGATTCGACGCATGTGAGTGTGAGTGTGTGGTGTGAGGCGCAGATGCAGAGTCTGTTCAACAACCAGCTGCAGGTGTTGGTGGAGGCGTTGCAGTACCATCTCCGTCTTGTGAGTAGCGTGGATGACCTGATGGCGATCGAGGTGGAGGAGAGTGAGTGGAGTGAGGGATAGACGTCGGTGTGGACGTACGCGGAGGTGATGAGTGGTCAGCCGTTGCTGTTCAATGTGGAGTCGATTTATGAGATGAGAGAGCAGCTGGTGGAGCAGTCGATTGCGATTATTAAGGGATCGGTTGTGACGTAGGGGGTGTGATGTGTTGTGTTGTGTTGTGGTGTCATGTGATGTGGTGTGGTGTCATGTGATGTGATGTGTTGAGTGATGTGATGTGATGTGATATGTTGTGGTGTCATGTGATGTGATGTGATGTGATGTGAATTGAGTTGTGATGTGTTGTGGTGTCATGTGATGTGATGGGTTGTGATGTGACAGCAACTAACTCCATTCAAGTGACTTGAGTGACGCAATCGAGAACGACCGTTACGAGCAATACCTCGTCCACTCCGCAGAAGACTTCTTCGGCGTCATCGCCAAGTTCCAACTCCTCGACGAAGTGCCCACCGTACGCCTCCTCCTCCTCCTTCACCGTAGACATACCCCTTCACCTGTCCCTTCACGGGCGCGGTGCTGACGGTTCTTCAAGCCATATCGAACTCGGTGACGAAATTGTCGCAAGTGTGCGCCAACCTGGGCGTGATCGAGAATTACTCGTCTCAGTACACGGTGACTGTGGTGGAGTTGTGTGAGGGTTAGTTGGTGGCGACGGTGCTGGACAACGTGGTGGTGGCGCTGGCGGACCAGCAGGAGGAGAACATGGATGGCGACGTTCACAAGATGGCAGTGATGAGTCTGAACTGGGGCGCGTTCGCGAAGGCGGTGGACTCGCTTCAGCGTATCTTGTTGTAAGTGTTGTTGTCCGGTCATGCTTATCACAACTCATCACTCACTTCATCGCATCCCTTCATTACTCACTTCACTCCAACTCACATCACATCACTTCAACTCACATCACTCACATCACTTTAACTCACATCACTCACATCACTTCATCACATCATCAACTCATATCAACTCACTTCATCACTTCACTTCACACACCACACTCACACTTCCCAGAGCCAACGAGGACCAGCAGAACGGCGGCAGCATGTCCCTCGACAAGCAAAAGCACGAATTCGTCTCCCAGCAGTCCAAACTCCAAGACGCCATCGTCGAATCCATCCAAGAACAATGCGACGCCCTCCTCGAACAACTCAACGACCCGGACGTTCTCTTCTCCTCCAATCTCAACCAGCAACGCCACGACTGCATCGACAGCGTGAAGGAGTACCTGGCGGGTGTCTTCAAGGAGATCGACGTCCTGCCCAGAGCGATGGTGGAGGTGTGCGAGTTCACCACCTGCCACCACATCGCGCAGTTCTTCCAGAATCTCATCAGCGATGGGGAGGTGAGTGTGGGGGTGGGTCGTTACGCGTAGAACGCTGTTAGCGTCGTGAGCGTTTTCAACCTGAATCTGGACCTTCTCGAGTTGGAGGCGTTTGTGGAGGAGTTGGACGTGCCCGACCTTGTGTAGCGCTCTCGCTCCGTCTGTGACTGTAGACAATGCTTCACCGCCGTGCACCAGCTCTTCTCCCTTCTTCTCTCGGGACAGCTCACCGACATCTTGGATGATGAGGTCCGCTCCGAGCAGTATCCGTTTGTGGCTATTCCCGTAGAGCAGGATGAGAGGTGTGAAGTGTAGACGTTGATTGGCGTGCTGGAGAACTTGAAGGAGATTAAGAAGCTGCCTCTTCAGAAGAAGTCGATGGTGAGACTGCTGAAGAAGAAGGACATCGAGGCCGTGCTACAATCTTTGCGAGAAATGTATGAGTAGTTCTGTTTGTTCGCTATCTGTGGGATCCCACGTTTTCCCGACAGGGAATAGCATGACATCAAAAACGATACAGACAGCGTATTGATCGTATCGGCGCAGCTTGCTTTGTTACAAATAGATGTTCAAAGCGTACAACGGTGTGATTGTTCCCCAGCTGTTCGGGTTCTTGAGTGTGGTGTTCTTGATCATCGGATTGCTTCTCACCGGAATCAATATCATGTACTATCTTCAGACAAAGGATAAGTCATAGTGCAACCCAGAAATCCAACTCTTTTGTCAAGGTGTGCTCTTTTCTGGTCTCTGAGATGTAGGATATATCGATTGGTCTTGCGGCATCTGTTTTCCTCGGTCTTGGTTCGTTCTTCCTTCTTCAATGGTGCGGCATCTATGTCTAATTGTGTTTAGTGTACGGGTGTTTGTTGGTCGTGGAGCACAGCTGTGCAAGGATGGAGGGAGAATAGTTTCGTAATGAAGGTGAATCACAAAGCCAGCACGGCATAGAAATCGTCTGAACGTGGGAACAGAGAATACGGATCGAGAGGGGGAGGAAGACACTGTCACTAAATGATTGACGTGGCGATGAGTGGCTTTCCCACTATTGATTTCTTGATACAGAGCAGCAAGAGGGACGAGGATGGTAGCGCGACACCCATATCGTCCTGTGCTGAACTTCAACAATCGCTTCTGCGTTTTGCCACCGTTATCGGAAGCGAGTGCGTGCTAATCTGTAGCTGGCTTCGAAAGTGCCTTCTGGGAGCGATTTTACCTACTTCAAGTCTTTCCCTGAGTTTTCCATCATCTCAAACGATATCGAGACAAAATCGCTCTATGTTGTGCAGGAAATTGTGAGGTCTGTACGTGGCTATGCGTAATATTCATCAGTAGTACTTCCCTACATGCTTTGAGGATATGATAGAGCTGGACCGGAGCAGCAATACCAACGACTACTGCATCTTCGGGACATTCGTTTCTGCCGTTTTGAATAGCGTGGAAAAGTGCTTGAAGCAAGTGAGTCCCGATGTTTCCGTTGCGGATTCTGCCGATGAGAATGTATTGGAGTTGTGCAACGAAACTCATGTGCAGGACATGCTCCATTTCTATGAGCCTATGGACGATTTCCACTACTCCTTCCTTCCATACGTCCAAACGGTAGACATGGAGAAGCCGCAGATCCATTTTGCAGACACGGTGTCCACGGACTGCAAGTGCTTCTTGCCTCATTTGAAGGAGAAGCATAACGCCAAAGCAGAGTTCCGTTGTGAACGTTGTTCCGTTTCGCTTTCGTTACGAGTAGCCTATGACACGTTGCCGAGCATGTTTTTGCTGGAAGACTTCTCCCGCCAGATCGGAATGGATTTGCAGAACAACGAGCTGCACGGTTATCTGAGTCCGTATGCGTACGAGATTAATCGTATGACTAGTTGGTTTGCGTGATGTGAAGACATTGTCTATCCCGAGGACGAAAACAAAGCCCCGGAGACTATCGTCGTCCCGAAGCCTCTCGACGAATCGAAGTACGAGATTGTGGACACGGAGGAGGGATTGATGCGGCTGATCGCCACCCTGCAGTCCCAGTCTGTTTTTTCGTTCGACATTCGCGAGCACACGATCCGGTCCTACCTGGGCTTCATCTGCGCGATCTCCGTACATGATCCCAATTCCGCGATTACCCCCTAGATTGGCACGGACGCGTGCGACTACATCGTCGACACCATCGCTCTCCACGATTCCATCTGGAGCCTGAACGCCGTTTTCACCAACGAGAAAATCGTCAAGATTTTTGGCGGCGACGAAAAGCAACTGATGAGTCTTCAGCGCGACTTTGCCATCTACGTGGTGAACCTGTTCTCGCTGCCGCAGTGCAGCAAGGTGCTGTCGCTGGAGCGCGACGACATGGCGTGGCTGTTGAAGCGGTTCTGTAGCGTGGATCGTGAATTGCTGTGCAGTCGTGCTGACTGGAGGTGTGGGTGGGTGGTGTGTGTGAGGTGTAGAGTGCGCCCCTTCACCGAGGTGCACGTGCGCGACCTGCGTCAGGACGTGCACTTCATGAATACGATGTACCGTGCGATGAAGAAGCAATGCATCGAGCAGTCGCCGCTGCAGCTGAACCTGGTGAGTGTGATGTGTGTGTGTGACAGTCAGGTGCACGACGTGCTGGCGCGCAGCAACGAGCTCTGTCTCTTCTCCTACGAGAAGCCTCTCTACTCCTTCGAGATGGGCAAGTGGCTGATCCCCAAGTGAGTGACCGCGCGTCGCGTGAGGGATAGAATGGGCCTCCTCCTCAGCCCCGAACAGCGCACGCTCTTCCTCTCTCTCACCTACTGGAGGGACATCATCGCGCGTCTGTGAGTGCTGCCAGAGGGTGTGAGGTGTAGTGTGGACGAGTCCCCGGAATACGTGTTGCCAATCTCCTTCGTCAACACAGTGACGTACCACATCGATGCGGTGATGGCGCGCGACTACGCCTGGTTTGAGACGCTGCTGCAGAAACAGCGGGGTTTTGTGCAGCAGGAGAAGGAGGTGTTATTGGAGTTGATGCAGCGCGTGTTGGAGGTGAAGAACGGAAAGATGGCAGTGTATGCGATGATTGTAGAGGAGTTGGCGCGCAAGTTCAGTGTCCGTATTGTGTAAATGGGTCAGAAATAGGGCCGTGAGGTGACGTCATGTCAGGAGTTTTTGTCGGACAGTTATGTGGTGGATGATGTGAGTTTTGGGAAGAAGCCGGAGAACGTGGTGCACGAGAACGAAGTGTTGCCGAGCGACAATCCGGAGAGCGTGTTGCAGCGTCTGATTAACCATGGCTCCTTCAAGCATATTCATTGTGGGTTGTGTGACTTGTTGTGTTGTGTTGTGTCATTGTTCATCGTGTCACTCATTTCATATTACTTAATATCACAATTCATCACACTCACTCCACTCATTCTCACTTCACAACTCATCACTCACTCCACTCATAACTCACATCACTCACTTCACACTCACGTCACAACTCATCACTTCACATCACTCACATCACTTCACTTCACTTCACAACTCACATCACTCACACCCCCTAGCCGGAGTCAACAAGGAAGATGGCTACCTCTACTACACTCCCAGCTCTCTCCCCTACAACCCCACGGCTCCGCTGCGCAACACCATTCCCTACATCCCTCTCGACATCTCGGACGACGGCGTTCACGTTAGCAACATCATCCCTCCCGAATACGTCAATTCCCGAATCCGCAAGTACGTTGAAGACATCAACAAAACCCGAACGCAGAAGGACGTGGAGGAGATGAAATTCATTAAGGAGCGCCTTCAGTTAAAGAAGGTGTCCGAGAATCTGATGATGTTGGGCTCCGTTCTCGAAGACGACAGACTTTCGTTAAGCAGTGACAGCGAGGATGAGTTAGCCGCTCAGTTTAAATCCACGACGGACGTATCTTCGGAGGAGTACATCCCCCACTACCCCCCGCGCACGCTGAAGGAGATCTACTCGCTGCCCCACAAGAACCGCGGGGATCTGAAGGAGGGTTTGGTCATGAACAGCAACGAAATCGCGAACGTGATGAACATGGTCGAGAACAGTCAGCTGTCGCAGCAGGAGCTGGACGAGCTGCTCAACGAGGGCGACACGGCCAATCTGAGCGATGTAGGGGCGTTTTGTGGAGTGTCAGAAATAGCTCCAGTTTTTGGACGCGATTGGCTGGACGTCGAAGGCAAACGAGTTGGAGAAGGTGTTTTCGGTGAAGGACCCGTACCAGGTGCTGCCGGAGAACGAAATGCTGCGAGCGGCGTGGGAGACGAGGAGGTGTATGAGGTGTAGACAGCAGCCGGCGGAGGTGATTAAGGAGGAGAATGCGGGGTATGTGAAGAATGAAAGAGAGGCGGCGCAATCAGGTTATTCGCGCGAGCAGGGCAAGAATAAGGGCAACAATCGCACGGGAGGGTCGTTGTGAGGTATGGGCGTGATGTGTAGACGAAGGTATGGAAACAGAGGTGGGAAGTACAATCCTCGCAACTAGCACTCCAGGAGCCTTATGCGGCGTATGTGTGTCTTGTTTCTTTGAACCGCAATAATTCCCCCGATTTTCGTCATTCACCCAAATCAGGGGCAGGATCGATTTCAATTTAAAGCGAAAATGGCTCAGGAGACAGATCCAGAACAGGTGTTTGAAATATTGGATCGGATGGGAGAAGGGTTTGGATTGGGAGCTGGTTTGACTGTTAGTTCATACGGATCTGTTTGGAAGGCGAGACATAAGAAGTCAAATCGAACCGTCGCCATAAAGATCATTCCTGCAGAATCGGACCTGAATGATCTGATGAAGGAAATAACGATTCTGAAGGAGTGCAAGAGCGATTTCATTATTCGGTATTATGGAAGCTACTACAAAGACGGTGATCTATGGGTTTGCTCTCCCTGTTGCGTTGTAACGCGTGTAGATCGTGATGGAGTTTGGAGACTGTGGATCACTAGCAGATTCGATTAATAAAGAAAGCGGAGTCTTCAGCGAGAGAGAAATCCAGTATCTCCTGGCCTCTATCTTGTTGGGCATTGCCTATTTGCACGCGCATAAGAAGATCCATCGAGTCGATTCACTGTAATCCTGTTATCTGTAGGACATCAAAGCAGGAAACGTTCTTCTCACAAAAGAAGGAAAGGCGAAGCTTGCCGATTTTGGCGTGTCTGCCAAGTTGGATACGACGTTGTCCAAGAGGAATACCGTTATCGGCACGCCCTTTTGGATGGCGCCCGAAATCATTCAGGAAATATCGTACAACGGAAAGGTATGTGATTTCCACTGACGGTCACGGAAAGGCGGACATTTGGTCTCTGGGCATTACGGCGATCGAGCTCGCCGAAGGTCAGCCTCCCTATTCCAACATCCACCCCATGCGCGTTTCCTTCGTTTGTTCCTCTCCATCCTAGGCCATCTTCATGATTCCTAATCGTCCTCCTCCTCGTCTCAGAACGGGTAACAAGTGGTCGCCGTTGTTTGCTGATTTCGTTGCGACCTGTTTGGAGAAGGACCCGGACCGAAGACCCTCCGCTCAGGAATTGCTCCAGGCAGTCCTTCTTCGTGTGATTGACGTGTAGCATCCTTTTGTCAAGGATGTGGCGATTGAATTGGAAGCAAACAAGGGATATTCGGAGGTACTGAAGAGTATGGTGGATCGTCTGATGGTGCGGAGAGAAGAGCTTGCCAAACTACACAAATCAATACATGCTGAGGGAGGAGTCGGGATTGGGTTGAATTGGGTGATGATTAGGCTGATTTCGGGAATACGGTTGTGTCGCTGAAAAGGGAGTCAAATCAGTCCGATACGATTAAAGTTCACAACGCGGAGCCTGAGTCGAACACAATCGTGTTGCAGTTGGGAATGATGTATTGTTGATCATCCGTAGAAAGAACCGCGATTCGACCTCCTCTAACTCAGCCGCGGAAGTGCACAACGCGGACAACACAATTCAGGAGCTGCCTCCAAAGAAGCCGGTAATGAATGCATATCGCTCCGTGGCGCCAACGCCTCGCTCCGTGATGATGATCAACCCGATCACTTCGGCGCCGAAGAAGGAGGTGAATCCCGCTCCCAAGGAGAATGGAATCGATCAGCAGGCGCGAAGTCAGTTCTTCCCTTCTCATGGAAATCTCGTGCCCAGCTCTGGAAATCACTGTCTTTTGTGCGTGTTTCGAGTCATCTCTAGTGCCGATTACGCATCTTCAGGCGTCGTTGGGGAATATGAAGTCTCAGAGCGAGTTGCAGAAAGCAGCGTTGGACATGATGCCTGTGGTGTGCAGCAAGCCGCCCGTCCGAAACGCTCGAAAGATGGTAGGAATCGTCCCGATTTTTGACGTATAGGAGTGGATGAAACTCCGCCGTCGAGGGGAAGAATTGAGAAACCAGTTTGCATCTGATTTCGAGTCGCTGTACAAGACGTACTACGCGGAGATTGAGAAGGTGAATGATGGCATGAAGGCGATTGAGGCAAGTGAATGAGTCAGTTGAATTAGGTGTTTGTTTTGTATTGTATTGAGCTGCACAGACCTGAACAGAACGGCACAGAACTGAACAGAACTGAACTGAACTGAACAGAACTGCACGGAACGAGAAACGGTGTGAAACGCAAACAGAGCAGCTAAATGGGAATCTTGTAATCAGTGTACATCTTTCTTCGCAGCAGTTCGTTCACAAACTCCTCCATGTCTCCCTTCAGAATGCGATCCACGGATGAATCCGAATAACCGAACAGGTGATCCTTCACCATCGTGTACGGCTGGAGAATGTACGAGCGCAACTAGCACGTTAAGAAAAGGGGAAGGAAGAACCTGGTGACTCCAAGAGTTGGCATCGAGACTCTTGTACTGCTCCTTCTTCATCTCACTCTCCTTTTCCTTGCTCTGTTGCACCAATTTGGATTTCAGTAGCTTCATTGCCATTTCCATATTCTGATGCTGATCGCGCTCCGCCTGGCACTAGACTTCACTCAATATCCGCAAAAGCACCTCGGCAACAATACCCGTTGGAATATGAGTCAGACGAACCGCACTCTCCGTCTTGTTCACATGCTGCCCTCCAGGCCCCGAAGAACGGAACCGATCCACCTGAAGATCTGTTGGCTGAATCGAAATCGATTCCGTGGACTCCGTCAGAGGAGACACGACCACGGAGGCAAACGAAGTGTGTCTTCGCTTGTTCTTGTCAAACGGCGAAATCCGAACAAGTCGGTGAATGCCGCTCTCGCAGGAGAGGTACGGAGCGACATCATCTCCATCAACGCGGAGAGTGGCGCTACGGAAGCCAGTGCTTTCGGGCTGTGAGCTGATGCACTTACACTTCCAGTTCAGGTTCTTCGCAAAGCCCTGATACATCTCCACGAGCATTCGCGTCCAATCGCACGCATCCTCGCCTCCAGCGCCGCAGTGGAAATCGATGAATGCAGTGGTGAACGGCGTCGGTGCCGCATCTAGCAATAAACGACGGGACGGCAACACTACGGAGATGACTCATGCTCATTTCGAGCTCTTTCGTTAGCAAATACGACCTCTCGAGTTCCCGCTGGGTGAGGGCTTGCGACTCTTCATCGCCCTCGCAGCACTCTATTCATCACCCAACGTACAGCAATTGTACCGTACATCTCGTCCATATCCGCGATGCCCAGCTGGGTGTCCCAGATCTCCGGCTGCAACGTCATCGCAATTCAAAGCGTGTACCTCAAATGTGACGAACTTGCGGTCTGCTTCTGCTATCTTCTGGAGGTTGTCCGCCAGTGCTTTGCAATCGCACAGCCGCGCCTCGAAGGATGCTGTCGCAAAGAGTCGACTTCGCACGTACGACGCAGCGATGCCAACAGCACGAGAACACCGAAACATGGAGCAATACTATGTCCGAGTCTCACGGATTCCGCGTCCAAGCAACGGACGCGTAGACCACAGCAGAGTGCCACTTCCGTTGACCTCCCCCTCTGAAGGGGTTTCATTCGCGTTTTCCGAGCATATCTTTGTGCAATCGAATCCGTATCCTTTCGGTAATGCAGGACTGCTCGAGTGGAAAGGTTGAGGAGACAGAGAGACGTAACGGTGCAGGTATTGCTAATCGGCAACTGTGACGCGGGAAAGACGTCGATGCGCTCGATTATCTTTGCCAATTACGAAGGTAAGGACGTTCTTCCTGCTATTCATTGTAGCGAAGGACGCAAAGCTGTTATCGGCAACCTATATCCTTTTGACCGAGGGAACCATGTGATTGTGTCCTTCATAAGAACATGATGTCGACCAGGTGCAAGTGCAGTTCCTCGGCAATCTCGTGCTGAACATTTTGGATTGCGGAGGGTTTGCACCGCCCATTTGACATAACCCATAGCCAGGAGCGCTTTTTGAACGAAACATTCACAACGAAGAGCAAGGACATCTTCTCGGACGTGAGTATGATGCTCTTCGTGTTCGACGTCGCGTCGGAGCAGTACGCCGTGAGCAATGTCAATCTTGACTGAGGAGTAGACAGACTGGAGCATCTACCAGAAGGCAATCGACAAGATCACAGCGTACAGCCCGGATGCCTTGATCTATGTGCTGGTTCACAAAATGGATAAGATAGCTTCGGAACAGAGGCAGAGTGTAGAAGAGGGTCGTGCGAGTGACGAATAGAAAATAGACTTCTACAGAGAGAAGGCCAAGTCGCTGTCGAACGGAAAGGCGATCCATGTCTTCGGCACCTCAATCTGGGATGAGACATTGTACCTCGTACAAGCGGGTCGAGTGGATGAGGAATAGGCGTGGTCGAACGTGATACAGAGCCTCGTTCCCGACTCCCAGAGACTGCAGAAGCAGCTGAATGCGCTGGCGGAATTCACCGAGTGCGACGAGATCGTCCTCTTCGAGCACAACACCTTCCTCGTTCTTGCGAGCTCTGAAAACGATCTCGCGTTGGACCCCTATCGCTTTGAGAAGATCAGCAACACCATCAAGCAGTTCAAATTGATCACCACGTATAACAAAATATCGCTTCGTGAGGACTAGAAAGTACCGCAGCTCCTACCACGGCTTCACAATCCAGGATGGAGAGCGGATTATCTGCATGAAGCCCTTTACAGAGTTCACGTCCATGATGGTGGTGTCCTCGCTGTCCCGCACAAGTGGGTGTGGTGTGTTCTGTGTGAGAGCTAGATGAGTCGTTGATCTCGCTCAATTTGGACTGTGTTCGTAGTTACTTTAAAGACTATCACATATACTCTCTTTGTTGTTCAGAATCACGTATCATGCAGATGTCACAGAGAACCGCGGTTATGAGCGCAAAAACACATTCGCATACGATTCGATTCGGCAGGGTATCTGTTGCGAAGGAGGGGCAGGATGGTTTCTCCTAAGAGTGTGCTATGTTTGTGCTGTCTGGCTGCGTGCGTTTTACTCTTAACTGGATCGTCGTTCTTTCTTGTTCATTGCGCGAACGACAAATTGCTGCAAGTGGTTCGGAAAGCAGGAGTTGAAGAGTGCTGCTCGTCTTCGATCTTTACGAATAGACGATTATTCCGTGTCCAAAGCGTGTCAAGTTCAAAGAGCAATGCGAAGAAGCCGTCACCGTCACAAAAGGAGAGTCCTCCTCAAGAAACACCGAATCCAGTGGTTGTGAACGAACGGCCGCATGCCATCATGAATCACCATTCCTCGCAGTGCGGTGAGTTTGATAACTTGTAAGCTACGGAGAACAGTACTGATGGAAAGGAACTACCTCAGCGGCACAGTGAAATCCGTTCCAACGCGCGTATTCTTCCCTCTAAATTACGAGAAATCGTGGAAGCGGGACTTTTCCAACAGTCTGCTTCTGATTGACAGTGCTCTGAAGGAGGAGCAGATTGCTATGGGGGATCGGTTTAACTTGTTGGTAACGATTTAACAGCTGATTCATAGGGAGAGTTCGTTATCTGAGGCGCATTTCTGCAAACTGGGGTTCGTTCTCACTCACACTTGTATCTCCAAGAAGCGGTCGGAGATCGCTCTTTCCTTCCAGAACGGCACCGTGGAGACGGCAGTCCAGAAGCAATCTCGCTCTCCGCTGTTCAACTGTACTCGTTTGCTGAGCGCATGACACGTAGCCTTGAAGAGAGTTCAGTCCTCAGAGGCGTCGTCGTGGAACGCAACGAGCCGGAATTACGCTGTTGCCATCTCGTGTTCACGAAAGAACTCCCTGTCCTCTTTTCTTCGCGACGTCTTTTTTATTTTTGATGTGCTTCTTCATCCCAAAGATTTTGTTCCTGTTGGCGTTTCATCGCCGTCTGATGCGTAGATTGATACAATCGTGTTGTTTGACGACCTGTCGCGAAGCAAGAATCCTATTATTCGTTTGCTCTTCACAGTCTTCCAGTCCCTGTTTTCTACTCTACATCTTACGGTGATTTCGGACGATTCGGGTTTAGGCGAGAGCGCGTTTTGTTTTAAGGCCATTGTGCGTTCTGTGGTGATGGAATGAGCGGTAGTCGTTTCCCAATGTGGATCGGACATCTCCCGAGTTTTTCGACCGCAACTATATTGCAATCGAGTTAATTCGTTCCGCAGTGTATAAGCACTTCCAGTGGCGCTTTGAGAAGAAGTACGAAGACGAAATCGTGAATGCGACGATCATCAGCGGCTCCACCGTCCACCAGCTTCTGAACTCCGACCTGATGATCAGTCAAATCCACGAGTTTTATCCCACAACAGTGATCCCCCGTTTTTCACTTCACGTATAGATAGGAGTTTCATTGGTGAACTGGGGAAAGCTGACCGACAAAGAGTACTTCTCCGTGTTGCTGTCCACCGACATCCTGATCGGGGTTTCAGGGAATTCGTTGGACTGCGTGTTCTTCCTCGTGCCGAAGAGCGTTGTGGTTGAGATCATTCCGTTTGACCTCGCAAAGAAGACGCACGAGGTGATGGCGAGAGTGTTGGGGTATGACTATTACCGTATCGTGTCGCGGATGCTGGTGTTGGTGAAGTGTGTGCCGGCGGTGCATAACTGCACGAGTGGCGACGGCGTTGTGATCAACAAGCACGTGACGAAGATGGTGATGGACAGAGCGTATTCGAGTGTGAGAAGCAACAAGTATCCTTCGGCATAGCTTGGTGTTTGTTGGAAGAAACGGTGTTTGTTGGGATTGCTTTGTGTGTTTGTGGCACGAGATTTCAAGTATCAATTGCTCATGAAAAGGGACTTCAAACACCACTCAACGAGTGCTAGAAGAAACAGAACAACGAACAAGGCCCTCCAACTCCCGGAGAATGCGGCGGATGCCCACAATGCACCCCTCATCCACGTGGTCTGCGTCAAGCGCCTTCACATGCGCGAAGTCCACGAGCTTCACAACAGGGTTGAAGGTCTCCGTCGCATCTCCCTCGAAGATGAAGAGAAGACTCGAACAGATGAACTGCATGTGTCCCGGACCCTCAAACCACGCCAGAATCGGCTTCAGCTGGGCAATGACGGACTGGATGACGCTGACGCGATGCTGAGAGGGGATGTGAGAAAAGAAGGTGGCGAACAGGGTGGGCAGGGTTGATTCGGTTTGGGCATACCCGTACTTCTTGTCATACACGTCGTATTCCTTCGTGTCTGTGTTAAACACACGCATTCCGGTGAGACGGAAGCCAATCGTTCGCTGAAGGGGGTACTTCTTCGACTCTCTCTCAATCTTCTCCTTGGGCGCATCGTCCTCCCACGTCTTTGTCCCGATCTTCAGGTCGATCACTGAGGGCTTCCTGTATCCATACGTCAAGTCATCCAGCACCATGAATCGTCCTTCGATTCCGTTCTCGTCCACTTCCTTCACGCCGTGAAAGCCTGCAATCCACTGCATGAATTCGGGATGCGTCTTCTCAATGGTGGTGTAAAACGCGACTTCCTTATCTCTGTACATGAAATCCATCCACAATCATCACCCTCTTCCTTGGTCTTGCAACTGTTTCAGGATATAGCTTCCCTGATGAAGCATGCCCTGGTTCTGCAAAGCAAATGTGTGACCTCCTACCTGGTTCGTAAAGGCTTCGATGGGAGCTTCTTCCATGTCTTTCCTTCAATAATGGGTGAACACCGAGCTCACTCCACTTCTGGGGGCGATTTCGGTTGCCTCTTGGGGTCGCTCATTCTCACTACCAGGAGGGAAAATGAGCGGGTTTGCTGACTGAACGTACTGTAATGGGTAGCATTTCGATACAGAGCAAGCTGGATGTCCTCTATTCCGCAATCGTATCGACTTCCGTGTTTGGATGAGCTATAGGACAATTTCAAGATCGTGATGGGTAACATACAGTAGGGTTGAAAGCTGCGAGATTATCTACAGGATGACAACAGACATGATCAAGTCGTGCATGGCGCCGTACAAAATGAATTTCAGCGACGAGGGTGGGAGTGGAGAGCGCGCGTTATCCAATAGATTTGGATCTCATTCAGGGCTTTCTCGGTTCGACGAAAGACCATATCCACGATTACCTACACGAGCAGAACAAACATCTGAGTGTCGAGTCATGTAGTGTTGTTTCCTTTGGTGTGATTGTAGCACTGGTGGAGGATGGAGTTCAGTTGGAAGCTGCGACGGGACTAGATACGATTCACGAGGTGACGGAATCCTCGTCGCTGCAGGGTAGTGTCCATGCCACACCGGAGCCCGTGAAGGCATCTCTCTCTCACACGGAAGCCAGCATTGATTTGATACCGTCGCCGGAGACGATGAAGACTGCCCTGTCACACACAGAAGCCAGTGTCGAATTGATGCCGTCACCAGAGCCCGTGAACGCTCTCTCTCACACGGAGGGCAATATCGAACCGAAACAATCACCGGAACCCCATACACAAACAGAATACGAACAGGTGTTCATGATCCAGATGAGTGGGAGTGCGTCGCCCGTTTCATTTCTAGAAAAGCTTCCACTGAGCGTCTCGTACTTGCACCGCACCGTCTTCTTCAACTCGGAAACGCTCAGCAAGGAGCTGATGTGCCCATTCATAGATGCCGTGAATGAGGAGGAGCAGGACAACGCCGTGCTGTTGAGCTCGTTCTTCCAGCCAATTACGGAGGACACGGAGCGCGCCTTCCACTGCAATTGGAGCATTACGTTCATTTGGAGCCTGGATGAGAATTCCGAAACGGTGGGAGAGAGCAGGCTGTTCTCCAGCTGGAAGACGAAGATCAACCGCATCAGCCGCACTGTGCTGAGCTGTGAGGCAGTTGGGTTTGTGGACATTTGTGACAACAGGATGAACATATACCAGTGGAGTGTTTGTTGAACACACACGACAAAAGGGCTCGTATTCGACACGCTTGTCCATCAGAGAGTCGATTGACGATGCACTACGAATCATCCCTCCATTCCCATCACGACTATCGCTTCCGATTCTCCTCGTCCAGCACGACGTTGTTGCTTGATATGATTGGCTCACACTCCTCGCAGCGCTTCTGCAATGCTCTCTCCTTCTCCTCCTCTGCCTTCTCAACCTCCCTTATCCGCTCGAGATTCTCGAACAGAACGTCGTACTGGTGGATAGCGTCTTCACACGCCATCTTGTAATCATCGATGATCTTCTCCACCTCCTTCTTTCCCAGCGTCATCTCGTACGGCTCCTCGTCTCCGTGCGGCTTCGCCGTGTTCAGCATCTTGTTCACGAGATCCTTCTTCAACTGGAATGCCGACCGGTTGATGCGAACGTCCTCCATCACGTTGCACTCCGTCTCCCACGAATCGATCGCGTTCACGATGTGCTCAGGAACTACATGTCATCTCCGTGATGGACATCGACCCTCATTCCGCATCTCGTTTCTCCGTTCAGTCGTGAGCAGCTCACGCGTTGGGAGTACAATTCCGGACTGGGGCTTTGGCTCGGCTTCCGCCTCTCTCTCCGGGGATGCTGCCCATCAGACCATCACAACTCCACTACGTGTGTAGGAAGGAGAGTCGGGGATGTCATACGAGTCCGTGCGGTACTGGACTTGGAGAGACTGATACTCCGGGAAGTCATCACTACTCGTGATTCTGTGGAACTATTGGGCACAAGACTGCAGGGGGGACGCATGAAAGGACTAGACGCATCATGCTGCGACCCAGGACGTTGTTTTCCTTCCACAGTCTCAAGAGCCGCAATACCTTTTCGGTAATCGAATGCTGCGTGTGCTTCCTATGCATCAGGACACACCAAATGAGCAAACCCTAGGGTGATGTGAACCATATGTTGCAATGCGTCGGAGAAGAAGGGCGTGTACTGCAATTCAAAGATGCAACAGGACCTTACCACAAACATCCCGCTATTCCTCTCCTTTACAAGAACCACGTTTACGACATAGAACATATAGAGCTGGGTGCTTGGCGAGACTATACATCAATGCGTGTAGAGACACTCACCGTCCTCAAACACATTTCGCCAAATCCGCATGATCGTTGCCGCTTCACTCCCGTATGTCATCATATACTTTGCAATGCCTAAAGAATAACAACGGAATGAACAGCAGAGCGTACTATTGATACTCTCCTCTGTTCCATTCACAGAGTTGATTCGCTGAACCCAGTCTCTTTCCTGAAACGGCATCGCTTCCGCCTCCAATATGCCCTTCTCGAACAAACAGGCAACACTATTATACTAGACACTGCGGAAAGGAACCGTCCTCGCTCTTCTGACTATCCTCCTTGTC
The DNA here is from genome assembly GCA_027406325.1 of Blastocystis sp. subtype 2. NCBI lineage: Eukaryota > Bigyra > Opalinata > Blastocystidae > Blastocystis > Blastocystis sp. subtype 2. Next base: position 32,204 of record JANPWJ010000753.1, read on the forward strand.
GAACGAGAAGCCGAACACGTTGTAATAGCTGCCCACGGTAGCCACCAGACCAACAAGGAACCCGGCAAGCACATCATCGCCACGATGCTTGTAGTCCCACTACACATCACGCCCACCCCCACGAACTACGATGCGAGAGCAGCCCACAATGATCGGAATCAGGAGAGAGAGAACGAGGGCAAGAAGGGTGAATGTGCGTCTCAGCTCCACTCGGAATCCCTTCACCGAGTTGAACAAGCGCGACAACATGAGGAACAGGAGCATGCCCTGGCACATCGAGTGAGCGGAGTGACCCGAGGGGAAGCTGCGCAACGCATCCTTGATCTTCTTCGCGCTGGCGGTGCACTTCGATATGTCGGCAAGTGCACCGAATTTGCCGAACACCTTCGTTCCATCGACAATCGTAGCCGGATAGCCACACTCCTCGAAGAAACAGGGTCTGGGCCTTCCCTCGAAATTCTTTATGAATGCAGCAATGGCCTCAGTCAGAAGCACGGATTCGAGGAAGAAGACGCAAATCTGGTAGATCTACGCATCACACTTGTCGCTAGCCAAAACGGTCCTTCCCGGCTTCTTCTTGTACACACAAAAGAGAATCATGAGGATGAGGAGAATCGGGTAGATCATCAGCACCGTCAAGAAGCTACACATTACTAAGAGTACGAATGCATGCGGAATGGTGTTTCCAACTGGATAGGAGAGGGAAATGTCTCCCTCGTAGATGGTGGGCACTCGGGGCATGAGAAACTGAAAGAGGAGCGCCAGTATGCCCTCGATTCCAATCGTGATGAGATCCCGCGCCAGCAGCTTGTACTTCATCGCAAAATGACCGTTTGCAGATCAACCGAAATCGCGCGTGTTTCGGTCAATTGAATCTTCGCGACAGCGAATGCTTCTCTGGACCGTGACTATTGCGATTGTCCATCTCCTCGCCATTTGCGCGGGAGAGAATGCCGTCGTGTCTCTGGACGCTGATTCTTACGACGCTTTCATCCAATCTCACGACAACGTGTTTATGAAGTTTATGACTGCGGTACGAGCAACAGGAACGTAATGATGCGTAGAATTGCATGTTCTGCCAGAAACTGGCTCCCCACTTCGCCGAAGCGGCTCTCCAGTTGGAGAAGGAGTGCCCTCAGCTTGTGTTTGCCGAAATCGATGTCATCGAGAATCCCAGAATTGGGAGACTGCTGAAGTTGAAGGGAGTACCGACGCTGATGTATTTCAAGAAGCAGAATCCCATCTCCTACCCGGGACGTCACACGACGGAGTCCCGTTCTTTGCTTTCTGTGATGACTAGAGAACTCGTGTCTTTTGCGAGAGACTCGTACTTCCACTCGAGAGAGGAGATGGAGGACAGTCTCGCCAACGAGGAGGTTGAGGTGGTGAAGAAGACAATCGCGTCGTCCTCCCTCGCCCTGATCGTGTTTATTCCGGAGAGTGCGCGAGTCATCCAGAACGCCGTGGACGAAGCCATCCACGAGATGATGAACGTCACGCGAAGAATTGTCCACAATCCGAAGGTGGCGAAGGCGATGAACGTCCCCTTCCCTTCCATTGTCATGTACAAGCCGTCCGGCGACAGCGTGGTGTATTCGGGCGATTACACCATCGATGCCATTCGCCGCTGGGTCCTCGTGGAAGAGCTGCCGCTGATCGTGCCCTACACTCCGTTCTTCTCGAAGAAGGTGTTCAGCAAGGACCTGGACATGTCGCTGTTCATTCTCTTCTTCGCCGCCGAGAGCAACCCGGACCAGAAGGTGATGGAGTACCGCTCTTTCCTGGAGCGCATCGCAGGGCGATACAGAGGTCGGCTGGTGATTCTCCACATTCCCGCGGAGAACCCGCGATTGCTGGACTACTTCGGTGTCCGCGAGTGGCAGGTGCCGACGATCGGGCTGCTGGGATACGAGAACGGAAAGAACAAGAAGTACATGTTCAGGGAGGAGATGAACGAGTCGAATGTGATTCGCTTCGTTGAGCAGTACTTCCACGGAGAGCTGCAACCCTTCCTGCGATCGGAGGAGGAGCCCGAAAGGCAAACGGGAGTGGTTCTTGTTGGGTGCTGTGGATTCGCGTGATGTGTAGAAGGTGGTGGGCACCACATTTGACAGAATCGTGTACGATGTGAGAAGAGACGTGGTCGTGCGGTTCTTCGCCGCGTTTGACGGAAAGAGCAAGGATTTGGAGTCCGTTTTCGAAGACGTCGCGAAGCTCTACGTGAAGGACACGAGCATTGCGTTCGCAGAGGTGGACGTGACGAAGAACGAGATGCCGGGCATTTCGTCGAACGACTTCCCGCGCGTGGTTCTTTACAAAGCGGGCGGGAACGGGAGAGAGAGCGTCGTTTATGAGGGCGATTTTGAAGCGGATTCCCTGAAGCGGTTCGTGGAAACGAACCATCATGCTCTGGCTGGAGAGAGTGATGAACTGTAATCATAGCGGTTGTTTGTTGAAGACGCATTCTTCTTGTTTACAACACGGCAGCTAGTAAACTAAATAGAACAGGAGGATAAAAAGGGGAAACATGGAAATGGGAGAACCGAAATCGGGACTTCTTTGGGTGATTGTTCTCTTTTCACTAACGGCTTGGGTGTAGAGGTCATGTGCAAATCCGCTTCCTGTGAGTAGTACCTGTGCGCCGTAATCGATTTAGCATCTGCAGTTTATACAATCTTCTCCATTGTGGGAACTCTGTTCATGGTTTGAGAGGGAGTGCGACTTATGACTCTTTAGCTGTTCCTGTTCACGATCTATTCAACGAAGCCTGAGATGTACGACGAGCTGAAGGATCCGGCCAAAACTTGCAAGGGCGTGTTCCTGACCGGTACAATGCGTTGAATCGTGCTGACAATCGTAGCCATTGCGTACTTCGTTACCGCTGTCGTTTCTGGAGCCTTCTGGATCTACTATGTGTATGGCATTGCTTTCGGACGTATCATTTCTAGCCAGAAGGCGAAGAAGCACCCTGCGGTGGAGAAGTCCGTGTTTGAAGAGAGCAAGAAGAGATTCCACTTTGCTACAAGGGAGGACGCGAAGGAACCTCTTCTCAAGGCGCAGTTTTAATACTTGTTTATATTTCCCGCTCTTTGTTGGTACACCTTCATGGTTCCGTAGCTGTACTGTGGACCGTGACGTTGTCTTTCTTCCACTCCATACTCTCCAATGCACTCCTCATACGCCTTTTCCTTTCTGTGTTCCTTGATGGGAGTTTCGTTTACAAGTCTTCTCGACTATTACTCTATAACCCTGGTCGCTTCAAATGATAACCGAAAAGGCAACGAAGGGCTACATGATCAAACTGTATATTGTAGTCATATTCTACCAGCTGGCGAACGCGTTGATCCTCCCGATCGTTCCCTATATTGCGAACAATTTGAACGCGTCTTCGCTAGAGTACGGCTTGGTATTCACCGTGTACTACGTTACCCAGCTCATCAGTGAGATCGCGCCCTTTTGCTCACGTTTAGGTTCTTTTTCGTTCGGTAAGGTGAGCGACATGTACGGAAGGAAAATCGCACTAATGGTGTCGCTTTCGGGCATCACGTTCTGTGGAATGCTCTTTCTCTCTATTACGTGTAGTTACCTGCTGCCAGCTGTTCACCAAGAACATCCGCCTGCTCATTGTGCTTCGTGCCTTCACCGGACTGTTTGATTCGCAGACTCCCGTTTTCCAAGCGTTTCTGTTGTTATCGCCTCTTATACCTAGTTATACGGGCGACGTGACGACACAGCGGCAACGCGCCTTCTATCTGTCCCAATTGGAGTCCGTGAACAACTTCTCGCAAGCCCTCGGCCCGATCATCGGAGGCATTCTCTCCGCGTACTCGCTTAACCACGCGTTGTACGTCTTTCACGGGATTGTCACGCACAGGTTTGCCGGGTGCTGCTTTTACATCATATCGGTCTTCGCGAGCTTCTTTTTGCCGGAAACGCTCGAAATCCTCCTCGAACGGAGACGCATGGTGGCGAATCTGAAGGCGCTGAACCTGCCGAAGGAGGAGTTCGAGGAGCGCAAGAAGCGTCTTCTCTACCAACTCAACGTGCAAAGTGGTGGTGCATTCGTCGATTCACTCCTAGATGAAACGGTGGCGGCACAGAGCACGAGCTCGGGCAAGAAGAGCAAGAAGCTGAAGCTGAACTACGTGATGGTCTCATTTTCCTCTCCCCGATGATGATTAGGTAATTGCGCTCGTCGGCGAGTTTGCGAGTCGCTGGCTCGTGAACGTGTTCGACGTGACGTTCTCCGCGTACGGCGAGGCGAAGTTCGGAATGTCGTCGATGATGTACAGCTTCGCATCAGGCGCGGGGAGCGTGGTGAACATCCTCCAGACGGGCTGGCTCTTCAACAGGCTCCTCAAATGGAACGTGTCGATCCCCATCATCACCAGTCTCACGGGCGTGTGCGGCGGTGAGTCTCTCCTAACCAACTCACATGTAGTCATCGGCATTGTGTGGTGCCTGACTGCGCCCAACCTGGTCATGGCACTCATCGGCTCGCTCTTCTTCCTCATCGCCTACGGCTGCGCCGCGCCCACCGCGCCCACCATCATGTCCGTACGGATTTCCCACCAACCTCACCCACAGACGGAGAGCACGCCCAGCACGCAGGGCGTCGCGTTGTCGATGGTTCTGATCGGCGGTCAGTCTGCGTACATTCTCGCGCCAAACATCCTCGGCTCGCTCTTCTCCATTGACATGAACCTCCCCTTCCTCGTGAGTCTTGTTCCTTGTGCGTGTTCAGTGGTCGGGTCATTTGTAGCGATCGTGGTGTTCATTGCGATGATTGTGCTCCACTTCATTCCGGGAGGAAGGACGGCCGGACAGGTGCCTCTGCGTCTTGCTCTTGAGGATATGATGAAGGAAGAGAAGATGAGAGGAGTCGATAATGAGTATGAGATGGATGTTCTCGCGAGCGCTGGTCATGTTGACGCGGATAAGCAGGAGAAGGGAGAGAACGACGCTTCCCTCGAAACCATGCCGTTTGAGAGCAAGAAGAAGGAGAATCTGGATAATGCTGATGAGCGGTATCTCATGTCTCTCGGAGACGAGGGCGTGGACGAGAACGCGTTCGTGGTGCCGCCGCGGTTCGATTCAATCGCACTGACAAGAAGAATGACTTCGACGTCATCCGTGACTTCGACGGCTTCGAGAGGAACGCAGCAGGAGCACGCTGAACCGGATGCGAGGATCCAGAAGGAGAACGAGCCCGCTATTCACTTATCGGAGAATAGTGAGGAAGAGGATGATGACATTGCCATTTAAGACCATTCGCTTTAGATACAATATTGCATGTCCACGTGTTTCCCTGTTTCTTTCCAACCACTCTCATGTTGGATTCGTCGCAAAACGAATCGATGGGCGTTTCATTCCGTTCTGTCTGAGAACAAACAGGATTTGACGCATGCAATCAACGGATTGGGATTTCACCAACATCAAGCGGCTTCTCGTCGATCGAGATAAGTTCAGACAAACGTAGTCCGCGTTGCGGGGACATGACTTCATAGCGATGGTGCGAGACAGGTCTTCGACGAGTGGTATCGCATCGCGAAGCGGTTTGCCGGAGGAACAGTGACTCTGAGTGACTTGTTGGGATGTGTCTTCAGGGATAGAGCGGATGCTGGACTGCACGGACGAGTGCATTCACGTGATGTTCATCTCTCACTCGCCCCAGACATTTGTTCAGATGAACGTGGACTATTACGTGATCTCCTCCCTGATGAAAGGATTTCGCAACATTCTTATGATCCTCACAACAAAACCCAAATTCCAAGTCCTGAGAGACAAAAAACAGTTCATGAAAACGACCACCTGGTGACTTCGCTCAACGGAGTTCATTCGTAGGCTGCAGCAGAACGCAATTCCGCAGCTCATCGTAGGATCCAAAAATGACAGGGTATATCCGACGCTTGTGTGTTATGTTCCAGATTGACGCCATCACACGTATCGAATATTCAGAGTCCATTTCCGCGCTCCTCGAGTTCGGCATCTCGCTGAACGAGACCTACCCCTCTGTGTATCCGTTCTCCCCTTTCACCATCTACTCTCCCGACTATCTCACCATCGCATTTAACGTGGATATCTTTGCCATTTCTGATGTGCAGACGATGGAGAACCTCAGCCTGCGCCAGAGTGTTGCCCGCTCCGTTTCCGCCATGTTCCGGATTGATCCAAACGAAACGCTTCCTTTTCTTGCATCTCTCGCCCGGGACATGGAGGCGTGTTCCCATCTGTGGACGCCGAGCATTCTGGCATCGAACGAATCGGTGGACACGCTGAAGACGAGCGTCACGCGCGTGCTTCACCAGTACGGAGCGGACATGGCTCTGGTGTACTACAACAGTCTAAACGACTATGTGAGCGTAAGTGCGAATCCGCTGCATCACACCTAGAAACTCGCAATGCAGGTTTCTTCTCTCCCTTCCGACACCGACAATCTCATCCTCTACAACTTCTGCAGCATCGTGAGAATCGTCGCCGAAAACACCCCGTTGTCGTCCACTCAAGAACTCACCACCACGCCCGAGGAGCTAATCGCGGGAAACACGCTTCTGCAGTCCCTCACACACTACTTCCCCAGTACACAATTCCCTCCAACTCCAGCGTAGACAACGGGTACGCTCTCGATCTTCTGTTCTCACCACTCATCACTTCCCTCTTTCCCGTCGCCACCATTACATCACCTTACATCGACTCCTACACCGACGAAACGCTCCTCCGGTATTTCTTCCCCTATCTGCGCAGCACCGTTTCCTTCTCTCGCACCTCTCATCGCTAGATTGCCAACATGTCCGTCGCGGGTGTGAGTGGGAGCGAGAGCGATCAAGACGTGATCAACCTTCTTCGCGACATTGCAATGCTGATTCTCAACTCCTCCACACGCATCATCAACTTTGAAGTGGGACACGCTCTCTTCCACTGTCTCCTTCTCGCCATGCGACGGGGCTACATCGAAACGGAACGCTTCCCCGAGATCACAGCGAATGTCATTTCCTTCTATTCCATTCGACCCAGCACGATCCCCGCGGGAATGGTGCTCGACCCAAAGATCCATGACAGCACGAGTTGGATCCGCGAGATCTTCATGGACGCGGAGGACCGCCACCGCGACGTGCGCGCGCTAAAGGAGGTGATCGCCGTGGTGTTGGGGATGAAGGAGTCGGAGACGACAATCAACTGCAAGTTCGACCATCAGGTGAGCGAGTGTGTGATGGACGTGGACGTGGCTGGAGAGCGTGAGGCGTAGCAGTTCCTGCGAATTCACCACGTCGAGATGCTGATGATTATGCGAGACATTTTGCTGTCGAGCGACCTGGCCGAAACCGAGACGATTTCGGTCAACATGCAGAACAAGTTGTTGTATACGATCAACTACTGGGTGATCAACGACGGCATGTCCATTTGCGCCGAGGACCTGACCACTGTGTTTGTGTTTGTTTTGCTTTTGAGTGTAGCTTCCTGCCGCTTCTGCGCGCGCTCACACCCGTCATCCACCCCTCAATTACCTTCCTTCTTCTCGAAGTCACCACACGCGTTCTTCTCCTCCTCAACTATCTCAACAGCAGCGGCAGTGGTGGCGCGTCCAAGTCCGTGATCGTCGACGACTCGCTCATTATCGGGATTCTTCAGCGCGCGCCGCACGACCCTCCCACGGAGGACGACGAGGTGGTGTACACAAGCACCAGCGTCATCGAGAAGTGCATCCACTTGTCCGGGGAGTCGGCTCGCATGGAGCTGGCGAAGCTCTTTCCGTACTACTGTCTGACGGACGAGAGCATTCAGGTGCGTCAGAGCGCGCTGGAGAAGATCGGGCAGTACCCCGAGCTGGTGAAGAAGTACTTTAACGACGTGCTAGTGAGGTGAGTGATGGTGTGTGTGGTCACGAACAGTCTGGAGATGCGTGTGAGTGGGAATGAGTCGCACATTCAAATCGGGCTGTCGGACCTGATCATCGCCGCCGTGCCTGCGTTGAAGATCATCGCGACAATGAGCGTTTCATTCGTCCCACAGTGTCTCATTTATCTCATTGAAGGCATGAAAGTGCTCTGAACCCGTCTTCGCTCACTCTCTAGTTAACGCTCGAAAACACGTTCATGAATGACCCGAGTCCCATTCTCGTTCAGGCCGCCAACTCCATTCTCCATTCCGTCGATCCACAGTACCTGCCCTCCGTGCTCGCCTCCATCTCCAAACACAGTCGCTCCTATTACCGCATGCTCCAGAAATACTGCCCAGAATGGTTCAAACCCGCCACGCCCACGTACCTGCCACACCAGGAGGGCTACGCGAACGACTCCGACGCTCAGGCGCGCTGGGAGGCGAACTGGGACGCTGTGAACGGCTACCTGAACCAGGGACCGCAAGGATTGCTGCCCGCGTTACAACTCGTCCAACAGATGCGTGCGCAGGAAGCGAACCCAGACCGACGGCAACTGCTCCTTCAGTATCTGATGAGTACTCTTCTTCCCGCGGTGAGCTCCTACTTCCTGCCGCAATTGGGGCCGAATCAGCAATTCCAGTTTACCCCGAGAATTCTGACCAACGCGGAGTCTGTGTTGGAAGTGATCCATTTCATCCAGCAGGTGTGTCCGCGCGAGGCGGAGTACCTTCTCCACCTCTCCGACATGATCCCACAACTCGTGCGCGCCGTGGGGCAGACCGTCACCAGTCCCGAGGTGATGGCAGCTGTGAAGAAGCAGGCGGAGCAGTGCGTGTCCGCGCCAGCGTCATACGTGCCGCCGCAGCAACTCACACCCCAGCAGAAGATGCTTCTCCAGATGCAGGAGAAGGTGAAGACAGCGCCGGCCAACACTCCCGCGTCTGTCATGTCTGTGTTCCCCGAGCTCTCCACAGCGCTACCGCCCACGTGCAGCGTGGAGAAGCCACAGGAGGGTCAGACGAGGAGTGTGGTTGACGCGAAGGCGACGGAGGCGTCGGGGTGCTTCCCCCAGCTGGAGCGCGTGAACAGCATCGTGGTGAACGACAGTTCGTCGCAGATGGAAATGATGGGTGTGAAGAAGGAGGCGCGGCAGCGTGGTGTTGGAGGGAGTGTGTGAGGCGTAGATTCCAGGGCGAACATCACGGCGATGGATGTGGGTGGGACGCCGGTTGAGGGTGAGGGTATTGAGTCGGAGGTGCAGATGGTGGAGGAGCCGGTTGAGGGTGAAGTGAGAGGTGAAGAGGAGTCGGTTGAAGGTGAAGTGAGAGTTGAAGAGAAGAAGGCGACTGAGAGTGAAGTGAAACCTGAAGAAAAGAAACCAACTGAAAGTGACACAACGGTTGATGTGAAACCCACCGAGTCGGAAATGAAGCCCAAGGAGAAGAAACCGACTGAGCAAGTGAAACCAACCACTCCCCCACAACCTGTGACACATCCCGCTTACGAATTGCCTTCCGTTCCCACTATCGATCATAGCCGACGTGAAGAAGAGGAGTCCGAAGAGGAACCTGTAGCTGAACTTGAGTAGTCGCTTCTTTCCTAAACAAACACACAATAGCACCAATTCCAACAAGACACATCTTTAAGCCAAGATCTCGTAGGGAAGCACGTACACAGTCTTGACGGGCTTGGCAGGAACAACAGTGTGAGCAGCACGAGGCTGAGCGGGCACTCTCTTCAGGCACACCTTCTCAGCGTTCTTGGCGCGCTTGATCGCGTCGTTCTCCTTCACACGGTTC
>JANPWJ010000760.1:0-55716 GCA_027406325.1 Blastocystis sp. subtype 2
GTGAAGTGGGTCCGTTATATGACTCGCTCTGGAGATTACCAGATTCGTCTTTAAGCGTGTTGCCTCTTGGGTGTTTGTTTGCAAAGTATTGTTTTGAGGGTTTGCTTCAAGAAGTGCTTTGGGATGACTTTTCGATAACTATTTCACAAGAACAACTCAAAGAAACCGTGCTCCACTCAACAAAAGCATCTCCACAAACGAAAGCACTCAAAACCCTCAACGGATGGCGAAATCGAAAGCACTTCCCCCATCCTCAAAACCCACCCGTGCCAGCCCCGATTTCCACCCATTCCCCCACATGCGCGCGCTTCCCACTCCATTCCATCGCTTTGCCACCAAATCCGAGAAGTGGACAAAATCGGGCGAGAATGGGGAATGGCACAATTCACCGGTCTCACTTCCGCGGGAATCCAAACCCAATTCGCAACAGAGGCGGGCGTTTCACCCGTCTTATCTCTTTTGAATTGGTCATTCTGAGTTGAGGAGGATACTCAAATTCTGCGAAGAAGGTACCTTAAGTAAGTGCCATTTGTTTTTGTACCTTTTTCCCTGATCGAAAGGATGGAAACGAGAGAAGTTTCCATTCAAGTGTTACAGGGTGGGACGACTTCTTTTCTCCGCGAGGGATTGTGCGTGAATTGGGGAGTGTTTTTCTCACCCCGTGTAGCTCGTTGTTCACTCAATTCTGTTTTTAAGCGCAGCCAGAGTATATTCCCATTTCGAAGGTATTGTTCGCCTATAGTGCCAGTACAATGAATGATCCTGTATACGATATCGTGTTTCGACTCACCGTTGTAGTCTATGATGCAAACAAACGCGTACGGCATGCAGTATGGATCGATGCAACAGCAACAGGCGGCTATGACTCCGCAGCAACAGAACGGGTATGGAGCGCTCAATCCTGGAAATGCGTACGCCGGAATGCCTCAGCAGCAGTACGTAAATCAGAACGCAATGGCAACACAACAACAGTACGTGAATCAGAACGCGATGGCGCCACAGCAGCAGGCGGATCCATACAACGCCGCGAGGGAACAGCCCCAGTATACCAACTACGAGAAGAACGCTGCAACTGCGTTAATGGGCTTTCCGAACAGCATTCGGTCGGTCACGAATCCTCGTACGGGACAAGTGGAGTACTACCAGACGCGGCTCATCGTGACCGATCTCCAAAAGAACGAGTGGGGCTTCGGCATCAACCTCGGCGACAGCGACGGCGTGGTGCGCATCCAGGGCTGTCGCCCCAACCCCGACGGCACGCAGTCTCCCGGACAGCTGAACCCCGATATCAAGGTGAACGACGTGCTGTACAAGGTGCAGAACATCCTGCTGACGGGGAAGAACCCGCTGAACGTGGTAGGGGGCGCGGCGAGGGGTTGAGCGTAGGCTGTGGAGACGATGAAGCACTGCTCGACGGTTCACTTGAGTCTTCTGCGGCACGTGCCCATCTCCGCTGCGGCGGCGATGAGTCAGCTTCCAGCGAAGCCCGCGCCCGCGCCGCAGGTGCCTCAGGAGATCCAGGTGTTCTCGGAGATGCGCAGCGATCAGCTACACCAGCTGCAGTACCAGATCATGGTGCTGCGCTACCTGCAGGGACGGCGTATGCCCGATCAGAATGTGGGTGCGAGGCGGGAACGTGACGGGTAGATCATCACCAACGCGCTGGGCATCCGGCCGAGCTACACGCAGAAGTCGAGGCCCGTGGGGGAGCGAGAGGGGCGTGAGGCGTAGAAGATGCTGCAGGCGAAGAAGACCTACAAGCGGAAACGCAACCACTCGGACAGCGACAGCGACGAGGACGAGGACTACCGCATCTACGTGTCGCCGGTGGACGTGGGCGCGGCGAGGGAGCGTGAGGAGTAGACGCCGCGCCGGTCGCTGCGCGAGCACTCCAAGAAGAAGATCTACTACCAGGAGGAGGAGCTGGAGCGCGAGGACGAGAAGTACCAGAACGAGGTGAAGGAGATGAACGAGGAGCGGAAGGACGAGAACGAGGTGCTGAGCAAAATCGAGCTGATCACGGGAGCGCGGTATCGACCTGTGGGCCTGTGTGGCGGCAGTGACGCGTAGAGACCCGACTCGAACGTGGAGGAGCTGGAGCTGCTGATCAAGTGGTCGAACCAGTCGTACTTCCACCTCGACTGGATCTTCAAGAGCGACTTCGAGATCCTGGGACAGGGCGTGGGCGCTGGCGCTGGGTCTGACGCGTAGGCGGTGTTCCGGTGTCGCCACTACATCAACAAGCACCCGACCATCGAGCACTACGCGGCGAACGAGACGATGCCGCCGGAGAGCGAGTACTTCGACCCGGACCTGGCGTGCATCGACCGCGTGCTGTGGATGCGCGACGTGAAGAACACGGAGGGCCACGCCTCGAGCGACTTCACCGAGGACATGTCGCTGTACGACAAGGTGAAGCTGGTGCTGGAGTCGCCGCTGATGCAGTACTTCTACACGCCGTACAAGATCTACCTGTTCAAGCAGTACATCAAAGCCGTCGACGACCTGAACGCGAAGCGCAAGCAGGTGAAGGAGGCGGGCACGTACACGGAGGAGGAGCTGGACGCGGAGCTGAAGCAGTACGACGCGCTGGAGGAACAGTACGCCTCATACGTCCCCGAGCTGGTGAACATCCCGCAGTCGCAACACCTGGTGTTGGTGAAGTGGAACAACCAGACCTACGACCAGGTGACGTGGGAGCTGGAGGAGGATGTGAAGCACGAGCAGAGCAAGATCGTCGCCTTCCACCGCAACAACCGCGTGCCCGACATCCGTACGCTCGTGTCCCCGTTCAGGTATGCATGGTGATCATGACTGAGCGTGCAGTGATCAGCGCCCGCCGCCCGAGTCGTACAAGCAGTACAAGACAAGCATGCCTTTGAAGAACGGCGTGGTGCTGCGCGAGTACCAGATCGAGGGCGTGAACTGGCTGCTGTTCTCGTGGTACCAGCGCCGCAACTGCATTCTGGCAGACGAGATGGGACTGGGCAAGACGCTGCAGGTGAGGCATCGCGTCGCGACTGACGGGTAGTCCATCGCGCTGCTGAACCACTTCTTCACCACGGAGCACATTCGGGGCCCCTTCCTGATATTAGCCCCCTTGTCCACACTGGGTCACTGGAAGCGCGAGATCGAGAACGCGACCGATCTCAACGTCGTATTGTGGATTCCGGAAATCGGGGTGATTTATAGCTACCACTCGCCACACGGAGGCATGGAGAGTCGTGAGCGCATCCGCAGCTACGAGTTCCACTACCCCGGAAACGAGACGAACGGTCTGTACAAGTTCAACGTGTTGCTGACGACGTACAACATCCTGATGGCGGACCTGGAGGTGCTGCAAGACATCCACTGGAAGTACATGATCGTGGACGAGGCGCAGCGCGCGAAGAGCCAGAACACCAAGCTGTTCTCCGCGCTGAAGCAGATCAAGACGGACGCGAAGTTGCTGCTGACGGGCACGCCTCTCCAGGTGAGGGAGCGTGGGGCGCGTGAGGCGTAGAACAACATGAACGAGTTGTGGTCGCTGCTGAACTTCATCGAGCCCGCCACCTTCTCCTCCGAGGCCGACTTCATCAACCGCTTCGGAAACCTCACCGACGCGAATCAGGTGGCGTCGCTGCACAGCCTGCTGCGTCCCTTCTTCCTGCGTCGCGTGAAATCCGACGTAGAGAAGAACATCCCCCCGAAGGTGGGCGTGGAGCGCTGCGCTGACGCGTAGGTGGAGACGATCGTGGACGTGGAGCTGACCATCCTGCAGAAGAAGTACTACCGCGCCATCTACGACCGAAATCGGGCCTATTTGGAGTATGAGGGAAGTAGCATGGCGCAGCTGGTGAGCATCGTGGTACGAGGCGCGGACGCGGACTGACGCCGTAGACGGAGCTGCGCAAGTGCTGCAACCACCCGTTCATGATCCGCGGCGTGGTGGAGAAGGAGACGCACAACGACCGTCTGCTGTACAACAAGCTGCTGGTGCAGTCAAGTGGCAAGTTCATGCTGCTGAGCAAGCTGCTGCCGTCGCTGCAGAGCGAGGGCCACCAGGTCCTCATTTTCTCGCAGTTCATCAACACGCTGAACCTGCTGGAGGACCTCCTCGCGCTCCTCGGCTTCACCTTCGACCGGCTCGACGGCAGCGTGCGCGGCGACCTGCGCCAGCAGAAGATCGACCGCTTCAACGCGGGCAAGGCGTTCGCGTTCCTGCTGTCGACGAAGGCGGGCGGTCTGGGCCTGAACCTGACGGCGGCGGACACGGTGATCATCTTCGATAACGACTGGAACCCGCAGAACGACGTGCAGGCGGAGGCGCGCGCGCACCGCATCGGTCAGCAGAAGTCGGTGCACGTGTACCGGCTGGTGACGAAGGGCACGTACGAGGAGGAGCTGTTCTCGCGCGCGAACCGCAAGCTGGGTCTGAGTCAGGCGGTGTTCGACAGCTCGGGCATCCAGAACCACTTCCGAGGCCCGACGGTGGAGAACACGAGCGCGCTGCTGGACATGGACGTGAAGAAGATCGAGCAGTTGCTGAAGTACGGCGCGTACGCGTTCAGCGACACGTCGGACGGCAAGAACACGATCGAGACGCTGGACTTCAACGAATTCATGAAGCAGAACAGTCGCACATTCGTGATCAAGGACGCGGGCGAGGGCGGCGAGCAGGTGGCGAGCAAGGAGCAGGAGGGCAAGGAGAAGGAGAGCGAGGAGAACCACCTGCGCTTCAACCAGGCGGCGTTCGTCTCGCGCGGCGACAACCACGACGTGGACTTCACGGATCCGCAGTTCTGGGACAAGATCCTGGGACCTCGGATGGGCGAGAAGCTGCTGCGGAACCTGGACGTGGGTGTGAGGAGTGGGGATAAGGCGTAGCACATTCTGGAGAGCAAGGACAACGACGAGATCGCGGAGTACGTGCAGGATCTGTGCACGCTGGTGACGGAGGTGGTGAAGGAGAAGATGAACGGGAACATCCACCGCGACTACAACAACGTGCTGGACATCCTGCACACGCTGTCAATGAGCAACTTCAACCTGGGCGCGCTGGACGTGGGCGAGATGGCGGGTCGGTGGAAGGAGGTGCTGGAGCTGAAGGGTCGCCAGCTGCGCCGCAAGAAGATGATCAAGAAGGAGGTGATGGAGGCGGGCCACACGCTGCAGCTGATCGATTTCATGGACCTGGAGCAGGGGATGTTCAAGGACAACTGGAATGAGAGCGAGAGCGACGCGCCGAGCAAGCGGACGAAGCGCCCGCGTGCGAAGAAGGAGGGCGACGCGGAGAAGCCGCGGAAGCGGAAGAAGGCGCTGCCCGCGGAGCCGGAGGGCTCGAACCTGCGCGTGCGTCTGATCCCGAGGCAGGAGGGCGAGAAGACGGTGTACGTGCTGGACGAGATCGTGAAGGTGGACGAGAAGCCGGCGAAGAGACGCGGACGCCGCCCACGCGTGGTGGAGGACGAGGAGGAGGGCAAGAAGGAGCGCGTGCGGCGTGTGAAGAAGAACCGTCAGGAGATCTACTTCGACCTGTGCAGCGAGATCGCGAAGGCGAGCTTCGAGAACTACTGCGCGACGTGTCTGTCGTGGAAGAAGGAGGACTGGTACTGTTCGGTGTGCTACGGCGACGAGAGCCACCCGGAGAACCCGCTCATTCAGTGCGTGAAGTGCGGGTGCATCGTGCATCGGTACTGCTACGGCGTGGACCACGTGCCTGCCGAGGGCGAGGCGTGGCTCTGCGACTACTGCCAGTACGTCCAGGACAAGGGGCTGCCGTGGAAGCGAAATGAGCTTGTTGGCGTGCGGGGGTCGTGTGACGTGTAGGTGTGTCCGCTGTGCTACTACACGGGCGGCTCGTACAAGCAGACGGTGGGCGGACGGTGGATTCACACGCTGTGTGCCGTGTGGGCGAACGAGATCCGGTTTGGAGACGAGGCCCACATGCGGAACATTTCGGGAGTGGAGTCCATTCCGGAGAACATGTTCCGGTACAAATGCTGTGCGTGTCACAAGACAGGCAGTTACTGCATCAAGGTGGGGCTGTTATTCGTTTCTAACACGTAGTGTATGAACCCCGCGTGCTCGAAGCACTTCCACCCCATCTGCGGACGGAGGAACAATTATCGCATGGAGTGGGTCGGGAACGAAGGGCTGCAGTCCTTCTGCGATAAGCACGGGAAGAAGAAGAAGCAGCGGGCGCCTCGGGAATCGAAGAACGCTCGGGACTCCGATCATGAGGATAGCTACCAGGAAGAGGATTAGAATTGTGTAAAGTCATTGTGTCCGATGGTGTGTTTGTTGGACGCGGAAATCCGGCTTGGTGTTTGAATCGGATCGAGGATTCTGATCTGCACGTCCAGTGATTTCCCCACCGTGGAAGGATGATCATCAAGCAGTAGTAAGAGAAGCCATTTATTCCCGCATTTCACACAAATCCTTAGGTTAGAATGCGTTCGATTGTCTATATCGCTCTTATTGCGTCTGTCCTCGCCAACATCTGTCAGACAACCATAAATAACGCCGTGTTCGATCTTACGCCTCTCAGAAACGAGGAGCAGGATTACCAAACGGTGTTGTACGCTCCGAATAAGGAGCTGAACAGAACGTGCGTCTTTGGCCCAAATCTCATTCCTTAGCATCGTTTACAACTTCTGCGGCAATACGCTCAATGTTCCTCTCGATATGGAGGGCGGAGAGAAGTGCAAGTCCACCGGACACAAGGTCGTGAACGGAAAGACCGTGATGACCGATGAGCCTTCTCCCATCTTCTTGATTCAGAAGAACGGTGCGGCGGACTCTACCTGCAACAGACTCGCCCTCGATTTCACCAACTCGCAGCACTCCTCCATTTCCCTCTACGACAGAGAGGATCCCGCCATGGGTGTGAGCCTCAAGCTGCTGGAGGGAGACTACTGCTGCCCCACCGGCGTGAGCTGCGCCGACGGCGAGTGGAAGCAGAGAACCTTCACCTTCGAGCTCCGCTGCGCTGATGCCGTGAACACCTTCCCCGACACGGTCTCCGTCGACACGATCAACAACGGCTGCGACTACACTGTGACCCTCCGCACCATCCACGCTTGCCCTGCCAGTAGGGAAGGAGAGGGCGCATGAGGAGTAGGCTGTCCTCGTATCAACAACAACGTCTGCGGTATGCACGGCGTGTGCGGCTACGACGAGGTCGCCAGAACGGCTCGCTGCTACTGCGGTTCCAAGTACACGGGCACGGATTGCCAGAAGTTCCACTACAAGAGTCTGTTGAGTGCCGATGCGCTCGTCATTGCGTTGACTGTCATCCTCACTGCTGTGGTGATCTGCACCATCTTCTTCGTGTGGAACAAGCTTCGAAAGATTAGCGTGAATCCTGATGCCTTCGATAACTTGGAAAGTAAGTTCAACGAGCTTGGTCAGATGACGTACTAAGTTTTGTTCTGTTGCAATATGCTGCTCTGTTTCTTTCAGAAATGAGAAGGGGTCATGGCTATCAACGACCACTGTCCGTGCACATGGAGAATGGATCAGAAAACCTAGACTAGTGAAGAGTGGTAGGATATGAAATTGGATTTCGGCTTGAGTGCTCACGCTCTGTAGAACCAAACATGTCAATTTGGGATTGCGATGTGTTCCAGGATGATGAAGGGTGATCCTTTGGGTGGAGTGTGATCTCGTAGCACGATCGACGACCTTCTGAATCGCGAGGATGTGACCCTCAGCGAAGTCCTCCGCAACGAGGAGCTCATTCAGGAAGTGAACGGACTGAACGACACGCTGATCTCTTACCTGAAGAAGCCCGAAATCGCGAAGCAGCTGATCCACGTCGTGGAGGAGCAGGCTCAGGATGCGGACGACTTTGACCGCTACAAGGCTCCTTACCAGGCTGCTGAGTGTCTGTGCGATCTGCCCAAGAACGCGCTGATGGATCTGCTCGAGTCGGAAGAGGTCATTGAGACGCTCTTCAGCCTCATCAACGACAAGACGCTCAAGAAGACGTAGTCTTTCTTCTACGTGATGAGGAATAGAGAAGCGGGCTACATGGCGAAGATCGTCTCCGCCTTCGTTTCCGCCAGTCCCGGCAAGGTCTACAAGTACCTCGCTGCGAACGCGTCGAAGATCATTGCCGATCTGGCCAAGAACATGATGCACTGCGGCACGCTCGATGTGATCCGCTTCTTGCTGGATGTTCCTCTGGAGAGTAGGCTGCTTCGCTGTCGAATCACGTGCAGATGGAAAGCCGTGGTGGGGCGAGAGCAGCACGCTGATCGATCCCTTCGTCAACTGTCTGGCGGACCCGGATATGGCGTACTACGCGTACTACTTCTTCGTCTCCGTGATCCAGCGCGCCACGGTCTATGTGTACGAGATCATCATCATGTCGATCGTAGTCAGGCCGAGCCCGAGCGCGCGACGGTCCAGCTGCTCCCCTACCTCCTGAGCACGTCGGTGGTGGAGAAGCTCCTCCAGATCGCCTTCAACGCCGAAGACCAGTACGTCGCCTACAACGTCTTCGCCATTCTTTCCCGTGTGTTCTGGACGAAGCTGCCCAGCGGTGCGAAATAGGGGGGGCCCTCACGCGTAGAGAAGTTCGGTCTGGGCGGCGAGGACAACGCGCTGAACACGGAGGGCGTGGACGACCGCGACCGTTCGGTGATGGGCACGTTCAAGGACACGACGAAGACGCAGGCGGTGCGCGAGTGCATCATGAAGCACATTGAGGACTTCAACAGCTACATGGAGAAGTGCGAGGCGTACGACAAGACCATCCAGTGCGTGGACGGCAAGGAGCGCCGAGTGTGTCCGCAGAGCGTGATGATGCTGACCGAGCTCTTCCACCACTTCTTCGACTACTGCGACGAGGCGCTCTTCGTGGAGGCGGTGAAGAAGAACCTGGTGGCGCACCTGCTGCACCTGATGCTGGCGTTCCCGTTCAACTCGTACCTGCACTGTCACGTGCTGGAGACGCTGCGCCGACAGATCAGTCGCAAGATCGAGAGCGTGACTCGTCTGGTGTTCGACGCGACGGAGCTGCTGAAGATGATGGGCGAGGGTGTGGTCATGGTACGCGAGGGAGAGATGTGTGAGGCGTAGGAGCGCGTGCCGCTGCGGGGCCAGTTCAACCACATGGTGGTGTTCCTGCGCGACGAGATGAAGACCGACGAGGAGCTGAAGAAGATTCTGGAGAGCTACACGGAGTGGGAGACGATCACCAAGAGTATCCAGATCGACGACCTCGAGCGCATTCTGTTTGATGTGGGTCCGGACGCGAACACGACGATTCCGGTGGACATCACGAACGTGAAGATGGAGGAGGACTCCGAGTGGGGCGAGACGAACGTCGCCGTGCCGCCGCCTCCAGAGGAGCACCACGGCTTCGACGATTTCGCGGAGCCGAAGGAGGACGATTTCGACTTTGATGAGCCGAGCGAGAAGAAGGAGGAGAAGGAGGAGAAGAAGAAGGTGAAGAAGGTAAAGAAGGTGAAGAAAGTGAAGAAGGTAAAGAAGGAGAAGAAGGAGAAGAAGGAAGAGGTCGCCGACGAGGACTTCGGCGATGACGACTTTGGCGACTTTGAAGAGGCTCCTGCCGAGAAGCCGAAGAAGACGACGAAGGCTGCCAAGAAGCCCGTCAAGGACGACGACTTCGATGACGAGGATTTCGACTTTGAGTAGTGAGGGGTTTGTTGGATATGCTTGAGTGGGAATGCTTGATTCGCGTTCAACACTTGAATGATATTCAGCTGAGCATGACTTGCGTTCCACTAAACCAGAACAACGCTGTGTTCAACAAACACGCAATAGAACATAACCCAGATCATACTCCCTATCGGCTGTACCACATGCTAATGAACTGGAAGAGGGCTACACATAAAACGCGGGAGAGACACGCTACTAGAACCGACAATCACAAAAGCGAGGAAAGCCATCGCCCAGGGACCCACGGGGTACTTCGTATCCTCCTTCTAGACATCACCGTTCCGATTCAAACCGACCTTCTCAATGTTCTCGTGCTTAATGGCCTTCTCGGTGAACTTGTTTCCTCTCTTAGTCAGAAGTCTCGACTCCTAGGCACATGAATGCAACCACGCGTTTCTACGGGCATGATATGAAGTGTAGCTTACGAAAAATGGGAAATGACACCCGTTCATCGTCACTGTGGCAGAAACAGGTTCCCCACTAGGGGACGACATACACTCCGTCGAAATCGGTTTAGGCAACAAACCCTCTCAAATCAACCCTTAATCACGGCGATCGGACGAAGCTTCAGCACCTTCTTCGATATGCCCGCCTCATGACCTACATCGTGACAACCACGACAAGCGCGTACAAGTATTGCACACGTCCTCCACGTCTTTATAGCTCTCCGGAGCCTCCTCCATGACCAACTTGGGCGAAGCCATTCGGATCGTGATGTGCTTCTCCCTCAGTCTCTCGATCACCTCCTCATAGGTCAACTCGCGTCTACCCCTCACGCCACTCCCGAATCATCACCTTGCCTTTGCCCGGCTCAGCGCACGTCCCGCACCGTGGCAGGTGCTTCCCCACGTCTCCTTGAATCCCTTGTCCGTTCCCACCAGCACATAGGAACATGTGCCCATGGATCCTCCAACCAGCACCGGCTGTCCCGTGAACTATGCGTGACTCCCCTTCTTCTGACAAACCTGGTAGTCCACAGGAATGAGCGGGTGATGCGGAGGGAATGCGCGCGTGGCCCCCTTTCTGTGCACCAGCAACGTCATGGGCTTGTCGTTCACGATGTGCTGCTCCACCTTGGCGATGTTGTGCGAAACATCGTAGATCACTTGCATGTCAAGATCGTCCGGCGACATGTTGAACACCTTGCTGAACGCCTGTCTCGTGAGGAACGTCAGCACGGACCGGTTCACCCACGCGAAGTTCGCGGCCGCCGCCATGCCCCGCAGGTAGTTCTGCCCCTCAGGCGAGTGGATGGGCGCGCACGCCAGCTGGCGGTCGTTCACCTCGATGCCGTACTGCTGCATCACGCGCTCCATGTCCACCAGACAGTCCGACGCCACCTGGTGTCCCAGTCCGCGACTCCCGCTGTGGATCATCACCACGACCTGTCCCGTGTGGTCGATGCCCATCTTCTTCGCCGCCACCGCGTCGAAGATCTCGTCCACCACCTGGATCTCCGCGTAGTGGTTGCCCGCGCCGAGGGTGCCGAGCTGGGGCAGTCCGCGCTGCTGGGCGCGCGCAGACACCTTGGTGGCGTCGGCGTTCAGCATGCGACCGTACTCCTCGCAGTGCTCCTTGTCCTCGCTCCACGAGTAGCCTTCGCGGAGACACCAGTCCATTCCCAGTGACTAGAGGTGAGGAGGAGGTGTGGAACGCACCATCGCGTCGACGAGGCGCTGGTTGGTGATGGGGATGATGCCCTTCGATCCCACGCCGACCGGTATGTGGTCGTACATGGCCTGCGCGAGCTCTTCCTTCACAGGCTCGACGTCCTTCTCGTCAAGGTTCGTGCGAATCAGGCGAACACCGCAGTTGATGTCGTATCCGACACCACCTATGCGATAAGTCAAAGCCTCCAGTGCTACCAGGAGAAACGACGGCTTTAGGATCGTCCATATCAAAAGCAGCGATGTTTCCTATGGCAAAACCGTAGCCGCTGTGTGTATCTGGAGCAGCGCACACATGCTAGTTCGTGAGTCCCTTCTCGTTCACTCTACATCAACAACTCCGGGAAGAGCAGCCACATTTGCGAGTTGCTTCACAGCAGGGATGAAACCACCGCTGTTGTCCTTTCTATCCGTATATTGTCTCAATTCGGCGAAGAGAAGCGATTTCAGGTTGTCGTTCACATACACATATCCAGGTACCTGAATTCGAGTTTCGTTCGCACGATCCTACCTTCTGGTTCTTCACAAACCCGGTGTCAATACGATAGCGGCAAGTTCCGTCGGGATGAATGAACTTCATTTCCTAACCCTGACAACTCTCAATCTGCCATGTACTTCATCGAAAGTGCGCACCACCCTCTTTGCATCGGTAACAAAGTCTTGCATAGCGATTCTTTAACCAATACTTCTCAATGTCTGGAATGATGGTGACTGTGATGGCTGTGGCTGTGGCGATGACGGTCGGAATCGCGGCTGCGGCTGCGGCTGCGGCTGTGACTCCGGCTGTGATGACGGTAATTGCGATAGTCACGTCTCTGCTCGTTTCCATTCTTGTCCCAACTGAACGGGCTTCGAGTGTGATCTCTATGTGTGAGCAGTGGGAGAGAAACGCACAGATGACCTCGTCCCTTGAGAGTCGTTCCATCTTCTGCAACCTACGAATAAAGTGAGAGAGGAGGGATCACGTAGTGGTATGGAACGGGTTGTTTCTCTTCCTTCTTCTCTTCTTCTTTCTTCTCTTCCTCAACCTCTTTCTTCTCTTCCTCAGTCTCCTTCTTCTCCTCCTCCACCTTCTTCTCCCTGTGAGAATGGTGATGGCGGTGGTGATGGCTGTGATGACGCGATTCCGATCGCTTCGCCTCCTTGATTTCTCCGCAGCCGATGATCACGCAGTCACTCTTGGGTTTGTCACCCGCACCCACTGGCTGGTTCTCGATCTCCCGGACCACATCCATGCCATCGACCACTTCGCCAAAAACGACGTGCTTTCCGTCGAGATGCGGGCACGGAACCGTAGTGATAAAGAATTGGGACCCGTTCGTATTCGGTCCCGCGTTCGCCATGCTCAAAAGACCCGGTTTTGTGTGTTTGTGCGCAAAGGACTCGTCGGCAAATCTCCTGCCATATATACTTTCACCTCCAGTTCCGTTCTACGTCAGAGAGACAACCCAATGCCTACGAACTTGGTGAAATCACCACCCTGGATCATAAAGTCCTTGATCACGCGATGAAACATCGAACCGCGGTAATGGAGTGGCTTTCCACTCTCCCCATTTCCCTTCTCTCCCGTACAGAGTGCTCTAGGGAATGAGACCAGTTAGACGCAGCCCACCTAAAGTTCTCGGCAGTCTTTGGGACATCCTACACATTACCAAAATGGAAATGAGAAACGGAATAGAGCTGGAAGACAATCCGCCCCGCTACGCATTACCAACTCAAACAAGAAGCACCCTCCTTACCACCGATGGAAATGTCGAAAAAGCACTTCGGTCCGCTCATACACAATTCAAATGCAGATCGAGTCCACATATCCCAATCCGCCGCAGTACTACAAGGACTTTGGTAATGAAATGAAGCTATTGTTATCGAAAGGGACACCCGGATTCCATCTGGAGCCGCCTCCACCCATGAACGAGGTTTATTGGAGCAACGGAGTGCTCCGCAATCCAACCGTATGGTGAGTTTGTTGTATTTCCCCCTGTAGATGCCGATTGTCGATTACGTGAATCCGGTGTATGGCTACCAGTACAACGAAAAGGAGTTGGATGCTACGAGCGATAAGAAGGCAGAGATCATCAAAAGGTGTGCGTTTCGGCGTTTTGGTGATTTCTAGTCTATTGCACCATCTCATGAGAACGTTCGTGCGGATACTCAAAACCACGGACCAGCTGAATGCAGATCGCGTGAAGTGGATAATGAAGAGGGCTCCTTATCCTTAGCGAGTTTACGAACGAGGTGGAACGGACCTCCATGAACATAGTCAGACTGCTGAACACGATGCGGGAATACCAGCTGCGCGAGAACCTGATTCGGAGTCTGAAGACGCAGATCGAGGAGAAGAAGCAACTCAACGCGGAGGTTCAGTCCATGATAGAGAAGGTGAAGACAACGGTCCAAGCCAGTCTCCAGAGTCTGCAGGAGATTCCTCATGAGGTTATGGAATCCTCGTCTCTGTCGGAAGAGGTCCAAAAGCAATCGAGTGGAGGTGTGTGCGCGTTATGACTCGTAGAAGCGATCGATGGGTTGCTGCAGGGTCTTTCCACGATGAGTCACGGTGACTACAGTGTGGAGGAGGCAGACATGGAAGTGGAAGACTCGTCTCTCCCTGCGAACAACGCACAAACACCCTCTTTGTAGTATGACGTGTTTCCTTGAACAAACAGCGCTACAAACCACGACTCGTGTTGATCGTATTGAAAATGTCCTTGATGATCTCCAGCTTCTTCGGGTCGAACTCCTCCATGATGTTCCTCAAGTGGATGCTCCAAATCTTGAGCAGCACCTGATCGTGGACGATCTTCTGCAGCAGCTGCAGGTTCTCCATCGAGAAGAACACGTCTACGCCTCACTCATCCACAACACCCCAACCCTCAAAGTTCAGATCCTGAATGTTGTCCAGGTGGTGGTTGAGGATCGCCGTCAGAATCACCTTCAACTGCTCGTCATTCAGCTTCGACTCTACGCCTCACTCCCACAGCCCTCTCTCACTCATGAAGCTCAACACCTCGATGTTCCGCAAGTTGCTGCATTCCATGAACTCCTTCAGCACGTCGCAGTGCACCCCGTTGAAGTCCACCTCTATCGCGTCACTCCACCGCCTCTCGCATACGACACAAACACAGTGTGTTGATGTTGGAGCAGTTGGACACCACGAACGTCCTCATGAACAGCTCCATCGCGTCCGGCAGGATGTTGCGGTCTTCTCCTCACTCCCCTCCATAGCGCCTACTCACACGGATACTCAGCAGCTGCGACTGGTCGCTCTTCAGGTCCTCGATCAGCTGCACGAAGTCCGGCAACTCGCCCTGACGCACGTTGTTGCGGTTGATGTTGCGGTGGTGTCTCGTGTTGGACAGGTTCGTCATCTGCGCATGGCGCGTCGCGTCCGTCTCGTTGGGGTTCTTCATCGTCTCGGAGATCGAGTACCGGCGCGTGAAGTTCACGTAGCGATAGTCCTTCTTCCAGTCGATGTCCTCGTCGCGCACCAGCGCCGCGTCCACCGTGCCCAGCTTGTCGAACGTTCGGCGCCTCGCCTCCTCCACCATGCCATCGCGGCGATAGCGCTGACTCGCCTGGTTCTGCTTGTCGCTTCGCACGCGGCGAGGAATCCTTCTCTGCTGTCTTCGCTTGGGTCTTAAGGTGGCTGGTTCGGGGTTGGGTTGAGTGGTTGTTGGTTCGGGGTTGGTGTTGGGAGCGGCGGGCTGAGGAGGGTTTGTAGTCTTCGGCTTTCGGTTTGATCGTCTGGTCTTCTTCACAGGAGCCTGCTCGGGCTTGCTTTCCGCCTCTTCTTGCTTCGGCTCGGCAGGGTTGGACTCCTTTTGCTCTTCAGGGTTCTCCGTCTTCTGTTCCTGGGGCTTCGCCTTCTTGTTGTTCCTTCTCCTCGGCTTCTTGGACTTCGTTGCAGTCTCTCCAGGCTTCTGGTCTGGGATTTGCTCGGGCTTCACTTCAGACTTGTCCTCTGCCGTCTCTTCAGATTTGTCTTGAGGCTTCTCCTCAGACTTAACCTCAGACTTCTCTTCAGGTTTGTCTTCAGGTTTAGCCTTGGCTACCTTCTTGTTGCTCTTTCTCTTCTGCTTCCTTGGCTTCTGCTCAGCCTTCTGCTCAACCTTCTGCTCTTCCGGTTTGACCTCTTCACCCTTCTCTTTCTTCGGAGACTTCTTCTCCTTCTTGGGGCCATTCACGCGTCTACGGGGAGAGAGTTCCCCCTCTTTGTGGACTACTCATTATGCTTCTCTTCTTCTCGTACACTTTATCGTTATCGTCTCCAACTTGGGCATCAATGAAGATGCGACAAACCGTCTTAAGGATGCGTCACTAATGGATTCTTCACCTATACTTAAACTATTAACGAAACAACTACAGTCTATCTCCAAATGAACAAGCTCAGGAAGAGCAGTCGTAGAGAATGAGCCCAACACATCCCGTATTCTTCCCCGAGAACAGTCACCTACTCCTAATCACAACCAATACAACTCTACCGAAGTTTAGCGTCAACTTCGTGTGATTCATGAAAGCACCAGATCGAAGGAGATCTCGCACTTCTTTAGCCCGGATACTCTTATCCACATTGATTACATCTGATTCAGCAGGCTTGCACTCGACCTCCTTTGTGAGAACGGGAATGACGTAACCATCAGGAATGGAGAACTTGTATCCTCTCTTTCCATCTTCCTTGACATAGTGGTTCGCCTGCACCTCGATGGAAGGAAGGGAAACATAGCGTCCATTCTTGAACAACTCCTAACAATGAAAATGACATTGTGCATCATACGCGGACAATGAAATAGGTAAGATTCGGAGATTGAAGCCTTCTTGGAATCGACACAGAGTAGTCCACTCCTTGATAGCAGAAAAAGGCGTTTGGCTTCCTCTCCTTTTGCACATCTCTCTCGATCTACTGAATTACAGCACACTGAAAGCCATCACCTTTGTCGCATCAAAATCTATAGTGAAATCTTTCTTCGCTTCTGTCTCCTTTTCCTGGCTCACCGGAACGGGTGTGCTCGCCTCCACTGCCGGATTAGTCTCCTTGTCCAACGTATTCGGTTTAGTAGCAGGGTTTCCTTCCTCTACTTTATTTGTATTCTCCATGATCCAATGCTCTTGTCGTCGCTGTATCTTTTAGTGCTTCCATTTCAGGACCCGCAATAACCGCGGTTATGTCACAGAACAGTATTCACAAGAATTGTGTCTTACTGCTTCGTTGAAGTGGCAAAGAAACAATACTATAATATGTCACACAACAGATTACAACAGGACATAGTATTAGCTTGTCAATTCATGCTCAGCCAGTCATAATACGCAGACAACTGGTACAGATTTGCGCTTACAGCGTAATTGCGTCGTATGCGAGGGTTTCCCAGGCCCGAAGGACCCACTCCCCTGTCAGTTCTTTCAATGCGCGTTGACACACCAAACGTTTCAGGGAACGCAGATATAATGCGGTGTTCATCCAATTTCTTCAGGCTGTTAGCAAATGAAGTGAATTTTGAAGACGATACGAATTGTGGCGATTGCGCATACGGAGAGAGGAGGTACCACAACTCAATAATAGTACATTGAATGCCGTGGCGGTTCAAGTATTCCTTGAACGTAGATACTGACATGACTCCTGATTCCGAACGAAGTTCAGAGAAAATAGCTACAACCATGACTTCCATAATACTGCTCTACTCTCAGTATCCCAAAAACGGCTAGTGAAATGCAGTGAAATGGACTCCTTCAGCGCCACGATACTATCCCTTGGAATCGATGGCGCTTGTCGCTTCACTGGGCAAAGACTATACATAAGGAACACTGTGCATAACCAACCGTGAAGTGTCAAACGAAGGATCCGAAGCAGATTGCCTACGCAGTGCGGAAGTTTTTGGTTCCATCAGCTCATTCGACGAACCCATCGATGCAAAATCGTTAGGAATATTACTAGGGATGACAAGGAAGCGCATTTCCCACTTGCCAATCATAGAATGAGCTTCGTCTTCGGATCCTTCCGCACGACGGTTTTCTAACATTTCCTTGAACGCATCCGTGGAGCCACTCCCACGATGGTCCATGTTGTTATCATAGGAGTTTTGAATAGCGCGATGGTTGGAATCTGTATCTGACGAATCGATCCAAACGGCTCCACGGCCTACAGCATTATACGCAACCATACAGATCACTACTCTCATCTGACTCTGTTTCTATCATAGTATGGCCAGTTACGTTCTACACTATCAACCAATGTCACCATTCGCAATACGGAGTTGTCGTGAAATGAACTCATGATTCCGTGAATAGGGGAGTAGCAAAAGCGCAATGAAACGATACTACGAGGGAGTGAAAGATAGAGACTAGCTTTTAAAGAAGAGAATGGATTCTAATCCTTTCTTGAACAAGATCGTGGAAACCTCATTAACAAATCCGTTATGCAAAAGACATTACTCTCGGATATCATTCGTTTTGCACATGCGATTTCGAGTCAGATTGCTAGTCATACACGTTCTAGCCACAAAAAAAGAGTGTAAGAGGGGTACTCTCGCGAGTGATCAACATCACAACTCAAACACATTTGCAAGAAAAAGGACAATAAAGAGACGATATGGATGCAACTAAGATGACAATAATGGATAGAGGAAGGGTGATTAGTGCTTCTCGCTCTTCTTCTCCTTCTTCTTGTCTTTCTTGTCTTTCTTGTCTTTCTTGTCTTTCTTCTTGTCCTTATCCTTGTCTTTCTTCTCTTTCTTGTCCTTCTTCTTGTCCTTCTTGTCCTTCTTGTCCTTCTTATCCTTCTTCTCTTTCTTGTCCTTCTCCTCCTTCTTCTCAGCCTCTTCTACTATAAAACAATCGCAAAAAGCTAACCCTTTGGCTTTGAATCCTCATCCTCAAAGACGGTGAGGTTCTTAATCACTCTCTTGTATCCCGGCTTCACGAAGTGCTTGTACAGCTCTATCGCTAAGGGGGTTTGTGCAACTCATACCATACTTGGGATCCTTCTTCATTTCCTCATCCTCAACGACTTCCTCCTCTCCAAACGTCGCCGTTCCCAGTCCACCCTACGCGTTAGGCACAATCCAAACGCGGATAACGTACAATACCTCCATGGGCGCCCAGTCGCTGGATGGAATCGATATACTCGTTCAGCTTTGACTCTTCCATTTCTCTCTGTGTGGGTGTTCGCGAAAATGGAGTTGGTGGCTGGTGGTCCCCAAAGACACACAATCCAGTCATCGACAATTGTTGGGATCCCACACGCCTTCTTTTAATGAAATGAAGCACTCTCGACCTCCTTTCAGCCATCAAAACAAACGACGCTTTTCAGCAAACAGGACAGGTCAAGAAAACAATAATAACCAATAAAAAGCTTGCTAATTGTACACAGTTGGAGCAGGTCCGCCTCTCTTCAGTCGCTTGATGATCTCCGCAAAGGACGGGCGCGCGTCGGGATCCTGGTCCCAACAATCCTTGATCAGAGTGGCATACCACTCAGGACACGTATCTGGAATGGGCAGTCTCTTCTTGTGCGTGTGGACCATCATCGCCACCTATTCATCACCATCCATCCCTTCTCCCCACCTGCATGGGCTGCATTCCGTCGTACGGTATCTTTCGCGTCAGCAGCTCCCACAAGTTCACTCCGAAGGAATACACGTCCGCCTTCTCCGTATAAATGTGACCCCCAATCACTTCGGGCGCCATCCACTGGTATGTGCCACACTGACCGGTCATCATTCCGTGCGCCGCCGCCGACTTGAACCGCGACAGCCCGAAGTCGCTCACCTTCGCCGTCCACTTCTCATCCACCAGAATGTTCAGTGATCTATTGATCATCATGCACCACTGTACGTACTTCAGATCGCGGTGAATGATGACGGGCGTGGAGGTGTGGAGGAAGTTCATGCCTCGCGCCACGTCCAGCGCGATTCGCACGCGTCTCTGCCACGGGATCTTCACAGCGTAGTTCTCGCTGTTGTCGTCGTCGTCCACCGTGTCGTGCAGCAAGTCGAACAGGTTGCCGTTGTGGCAGTACTCAGTCACGAGACACACGGGATCCATCACCAGGCCCATGAAGATCACGATGTTGGGGTGGCGGAGCGCGCGCATCAACACCACCTCCGAGTGGAAGTCGCGGATCGCCTTCGCCGACATGCGCGACACGCGCAGCTTCTTCACCGCCACTTCACAGCCTCTACAGGTCACGCTCGCCACGCTCGCTCACCGATACAGCCCGTGATACACGATGGCGAAGCCGCCGACGCCGATGCGTCGATCCACCTCGATGTCCGACCACTTGATCTGGATGCCCGTCAGCTGGAGGTCGCTCAGCGCCGACTGCAGCGCGTTCATCACCTTTCGCTTCACGTTCTCGTCCGTCTTGCGCTCGTTCTTCTCGATCTGCGACTCGTAGTCGTCCTCGTCCTCCGTTGAATCGTCCTCCACGAGTCCCGTGTTGTGCACCACGGATGAGAGGCCACGCTGGTGGTGAATCTGAGGGGGCGGGGGCACGTCGCGCGCAGGGTTCATCAGAGGAATGATGGTCGTCTTCGAGCTGTCCTTGTGAACGATGGCGGTGGGCGACTCCACCTTGGTCTGACCCAGCACGGACGGAGGCTGCGATGGTTGAATCGCCGTGAGTGCTGGAGAGAGGGGTACGAATGGCTGCTGTATTGGTTGTTGTATTGCCTGTTGCGGTAGTCCTTGTTGAGGCATGGGCTGTATGGGTTGTTGCGGTAGTCCTTGGGGTATGGGTTGTTGAGGCAGTCCCTGTTGAGGCAGTCCCTGCTGAGGCAGTCCCTGTTGTGGCATGGGTTGTTGAGGTAAGGATTGTTGCGGCATGGGCTGTTGAGGCATGGGCTGCTGCGGCATGCCCTGCGGGAGAAGAGAAGGATTCAGGAACCCCTGCTGCATGTAGTTCGGCGGCATGTTCATAAAAGCGTCCTGCGGCGGCAAAGGACCACGATGAAGATCGGAGGGGTTCGACGACAGCATGTAGTCCACAGAGATCGTCTGCGACTGCTGCGGGTACGGCGGGTACGGGGGGTACGAGTAGTCCATAGGCGGGTACGACGGCACGCCGCCGAACATCATCGCGTCCGCGCGCGGGGGCAGCGACGGCAGCGGCTGGTTGAACGGCTGCGCCACCTGGTTGAATGGCTGCGGCTGGTTGAATGGCTGCGGCTGGAAGGGCGGGTTGGCGGGACGCGGCTGCTGCTGGAAGAGGGGCAGCGGACGGTTCATGCGCTCCTCCATCTTCTTCTCTCTCTTGCGCTCGCCGATCATCGCGTCGTTCGGCGTGTTCCACCCGTCGTCCATGCGCACCTTCTCCGGACCGAAGCCCGAGAAGTCCAGGTCCAGCAGGTCGTCCATCACGTTCGCCTGCTTCGTCTGCTTCACCTTCTCTCTACGCGTCACACGCCCATTCCTCTCCCACTTCGCGACCGCGATCCACTGTCGCTGGATGTACTTCTGCTTTAGGAACGACGCCCACACTACCGGTCACACACGCTCTTCACACCCACCGCTCGGCGACGCGTCCAGCGAGGGACGCTCCTTCTCCGTCAGCTTCGCCTCCCAGAACGCCTTGGCCTTCTTGTTGCCGATCTCCGCCACAGTCACGATCCACTCGGATCGCAGCACCTTCGCGTGGATGCTATGCAGCTCCGATATGTTCTCCTACGCCTCACGCGCTATCACCTCCCCCACTCCCAGCTGCTGGTGGATCTTCTGGCAGAAGGCGCACAGGAACACGCCCAGGTTCACACTCATGTACTTCACCGGACTGCGCCCGCACTCCTCGCACACCTTGTTCTCCTTCGCCGCCATCACCTTCTTCAGCGCCACGTGCGAGTTCTCCTCCGAGTAGGCGTTCGTCACGCTGCCCACCAGCGGCACGATCGCTCCCTTCGTCGTGAGCTTGTAGTACGGTCCCAGCAGGTGGACGTTCTCGTCGTTGTCGCTCGACTCGCTCTCCTCCTCGTCCATGTCCACCTCCGCCAGCATGTCGCTGTCTCCCACCGACATGAAACTGTCCAGCAGCTTCCGCGCCGCCGCGCGAGCCTGTCGCGGGTGCTGCTCCAGCGGCGAGCGCGCAGGCACTTCCGGAATCTAGTCCTCACACGCTCGCTCCACGCGTACGTCGTCGAAGAGGTTGAGGTCCTGCTTCTCCTTCGCGCGAAGAATGATCTCGCGCAGCGCCAGACGCTCCTCCTCGTACCGCGCAATGGTCGACTGCACGATGTCCGGCTCGTCGTTCTTGTTGATCAGGTCCGCCATCACCACCGTCAGCGACAGGTACAGCGAGTGCGCCTCCTCGATCATCGGGCGGATCACGCCGTTGATCACCGGGTCCGTGTTCGCCAGCGCCCAGCGCAGCGCCATGTTGAGATTCGCCAGCAGCGTGGAGAGACGCGCGGGAACGTTCACCTGGTCCTCCGTGTCCAGCTCCGCGCCCTCGACGAGCGCATAGTTCATCGAGAACTCCGTGTACTTGTTCAGGAAGTACACCTTGTTGGTGAGAATGTTGGCGAGACGCGAGATGAACGGCGCCCAGTTCATGTCCTTGCCCTTCTCCTCGCTCTCCTACACATCACGCGCACGCACCGCCTCCACCTCCACGATCTTCCACTTGGTCGAGATCTCCTTGAGAAGACTCACGTGCTTGAACGACTGGTACACGACCTCCTGCGTGCTCATCTGGAAGATGCACAGCGTCGTCGTCAGTGCCTTCACCGCCACGATCTCGCTCGTGAACAGCGGCCGTCTACGCCTCACACACGCACCACGCACCCACTTCGCCAGCAGCGCGAAGAAGAAGTCGATCGACTTGTTCTCGTACGCCGCGATGGCAATCTTCTTGATCGACCGGTGCGGCGGCGGCTCGGGCACGCGCGACGTGCACTTCATCACCCAGCGCGTGTGGTTCTTCTTCCCGCCGAAGTACTGCAGCATGCTGGTACGGATGCGGTCCGTGATCTCGCCCGCCTCGCGCTTCTGCTGCACGATCTCCTCCGCGTCGCTGCTCGACGACACGTCACTGTCGCTCAGGTGCGGAGGCGCCTGGTTGCGGCTGGAGAAGGAGCGCGAGGAGTAGCTCGGCGCCGAGGGCTGCAGCGAGGAGTGGTGCGACGGGGAGCGCTCGCGCGCTGCAGCCTTTGTTTTGGCGGAGGTCTTCTTGGCCGGAGCCTTCTTCTTCACGGTCTTGCGGTCGCGCTGTTGCACGATGTCCAGCACCTCTTTCACCTCGTCCGTCATGCGCCAGCGCGTCATGGAGCAGGCGCTCACGATCACCTTGTCGATCGAGGGGCGTCTGCGCATCATGCATCATGACCACACCCACTTGCTCACGTCCGCAGTCAGCATCCACGAGATCATGTCCAAAAACTCCTTGGAGTACTTCTTGTCATCGTTCATCGGGAACGAGAATCGTCCCGCCGCCAATGCCGCCGTGTCGATCTTGCCGTCGACGGACTCGAACGGAGTGGAGTAGAACGCGAGATAGTACATCAGGATCCCCAGCTCCCAGACGTCCACCTTCTCGGTGATCTTGCGATGCTTCGCGTTCGTCGTCCTACCCGTGAAAGAGTCGTCAGTCCGCTACAGATCACAGAACTCTGGAGGGAAATAGGCGGGGTCCGCGACGAGCTCCAGCTGCTGCTGCACGACCTGCGATTCCTCCAGCGTGTGGGGCGTCTGCAACGTAACACTGAAACACGAACACAAACGATGATATTCGAGGTCATGGACCTCGCCGCTTCCAATTTACAACGACCACTTGAGTGCACGTAGATGTAATTGGGCTACACACAGTCATGCGAAAGAGGAGTGGGCTACATTGATGTTTCGGTGGGAAACGGGCGGATCCAGGGAATGAAGGGCGAAGAGCGCGCAGGACAGATCTCTGAGGATTCCCAGGATCATCTTCTCGGATAGCGTCTGCGGGTACGTCTGCGTCACGACATCGGAGAGCAACCCACCATCACAGTGTTCCGTGATGATGACACCCGTGATCACCCCCTCCTCGTTGAATATCTCGGAGTCATAGTATTGCATGAGGTTTGGATGCACTGGCATGTGCTTCTGCGCGTAAGCCCTATTTCCCGACAACGTACCCATTGAGATATTTCCTGCTTGAGTCTGCTCAAACTCTTCATATCGCCCTGGTCGAACGTCGCCACTCGAACGTCATACTCCTGACCCGTTTCGATATCTTGAGAAAGGTATATCTTCCAATAGGTGTCTATACGATGATTCGGATAGAAACACACAATCCACCTTCATAGAAAAGATCCTTAATCCGAACAGCCATATGGCTCGTTCGAATTTCCTTTCCTTGGGAATTACCCATTACAACTTATGTAGGCTCCAATAAGTGTAAAAGAGGTTCGTAGGGAGGAGATATGGCGATTGCCGTTTTCATTCCTCTTCTTTTTGGGACACGTCCCGATTATTGCTCATTACTCCACAAGTGCATGATTCTTCCATTTGACTGGATTAGCGAAGTTGCGGCACCAAGGTCGTCACATCCAAGCTGACATGGAGAGCATGATTCGGAATTGTGTCTCCCGCTGCCGACCGCCTCTTTCGCCAAACCGTTGTATCGCAAACAAAGAAGCCAATGTACAGAAAAACTAAGAGTACAACTGAACGCGGACAATGCCACGTCTGTCCTTTCGACACGCCTGAATGAACTGATCCACACAAGGAGCATCTACGCGTCATCACAGCACTGCAGCTCCACTCTCCACACACATCGTCTTCACGAACTCGAAGCAGTGTCCCTGGGATTGAATCAAGGAGACGCTCGGAAGATCTAGGATGAGTCCGTGCAACAATTCTCACTGCGCACCACTAATGAGCAATCCTCCTCCTCTCTTCCTTGCAGCGCCATTTCTCCCAACTCGATCGTTTCCAACGCAGATAAATCTACTCATTTCACAAAACACTCATTCCCACTCTCGAGTCGAGTATGGAGTGATTGCTGAAACGCCAGTCCTCCCAAAACGAGACGGCGCAACGCCGGCAATTCTACCAGATCACTCTTCGTCCAATCCCACACCCTGCAACACGAAGGAGACCCTGAAGAAGTTGGCAGAGCGCGCGAACTCCTTTCCGATCTCCAGCACCTCCAGCGAGGGCAAGTCTGCCCATCACACCTCCACTCCTCTCTCACTCGTCATTTCAAACAGCGTGTAGTGCGCAAAACACCCCTTGTCGATGTGCACCTCCCGCAGCTTCGCGCAGTCCCTCACGCCGAACCGCCGCTCCTCCGTCAGCTCGCTCATCGTCGCCACGCGTCGGAAGCACCCTTCATAGAAGTCCACTCGACTCAACTCCGACTGGTCGCGCAGCGTCATCTCCGTCGCGTTCGCGAAGCAGGCCTTGTCCACGACCAGTCGCTCCATCGAGGAGGGCGGGAGCGAGAACGCCGTCAGCGGATTCTCAGTGTCGTCGTGCACGATCTTCACGAAGGGAGTCGAGGGCGAGAGCGAGAGATCGGCCTCAGGAACCACCGTCGGGAACAGTCGCTGCATCCCGGGCGCGTCTGCGATGAAGCGGGGAAGAATGACTCACTTGTGAGGGTCGACGTCTTCAGGTCGCAGGGGTCGCAGCGCTGGTTGCAGTCGACGGGCTGGGGGACATCTATTGCTGAGCATCCCCATAATGACTCACTGGCCACGCAACACTGAACGAGGTGAGGAAACAACACGGATTTGGCCTGAAGCACGCGGAAGGCAGGCAGATCTACAGAATGAACACACTCCTCAGTTCGCACTCTTCAGTGTGACGGAAGTGCAGTCCTGGAACGCGTTCTCGCCGAGGGTGAGCGTGGTCAGCGCGGACGCGTCTACAACTCACACCACGCGCTCTCACACACTCTCAATCACCAGCTGCGACGCGACGGAGAAGCAGTCGTTCCCCACCTCGACACGGAGCAGAGAGGACAGCTCTACACATGAAGAGAACTCAACACACGACTCCCTTCAACACCAGCGTCGCTGCCTTGAACGACCACCCCGACTCCCCCTCCACTCCCACTCGCAGAATCGCCAGCGACGGACTGTCTACGCCTCACACTCGGTTGTGTGACCCACCCGACACCGATAGAAGAGAGTACTGCGGAAAGGAGCCTCGCTCGAGCGTGATGGCGGACAGGCGCTCGCACTGCTCGATGCGAAAGACGCTTCCCTTCTCGCAGGCGAAGGACCGCGCCGCGATCCGGACATCCAGAAGCAGAGGAGCGTACTTCACGACGAACGACGCCGCCGCGTTGAAGCAGTCCGTGCCGACGACGATTCGCTTCAACCGCATGTAGAAGCTGAGGTCGAGCGCCATGATGTCGGCGCTGTTCGCGCTCCCCTTCGAGACGTACAGCTCCTCGATCATGCTGTGGAGGTCGTACACGGACTTGATGAGGGAAACGAGGTTCTTCTCGTTGTTCAGCCACACGCCTTGGTACACCAGATTGCCCTCCTTGTCGTAGTAGGAGCCCTCGCCCCACTGGAGCCCGAAGTAGTAGGAGCCCTGATAGCGAATGCGCAGCGTGTCCGGGTAGTAGCTCGTGCCGTAGCACAGGTTGATGCTGTCGATTCGGAAGCCCTCGTACAGCAGCTTCTTGTTCTTGTTGTACAGACAGCCCCAGCCGTAAGGACGCGTGTCGTACACGTCTCCCTCCCAGTAATGACCACTCTCCTTGAAGGTCACGACGCAGTTATGCCGGATCGAGACGCTAATTCGCTCGGATATCTTGTTATCCTCAATGTCGTACACAACAAGGGTGTGGTTCGCGAAGTTGCCCTCGAAGGCGTACCCGTTGAAGGGCTCATCGAAAACGTACTGCACCGCACACTCCTTGTTCAAAATGATTCCGTGATCGACGGAACAGTACCGCATGTAGCCAAAGCGGTACACACTTCCCCTTTTCTCCAGCACATATCTACAAGCGGTGACTACAAGACAAGCAATCTGTACTGGTCAAACGACTTCGGTTGGAGAGCCACTTCCTTTGAGGGAGGTGTTTCAGGCGTGCTTGCATCCATTTGCGCTTCGTATCCGCAGTACAACAACTTGCCGCAAAGAAAGCGATGGACGCTCGGATGAGGATTCTATCTGACTCGAGAACGCTTTTCTCAACAAGAGAATCAAAAACGCAACAGGTAAGTTAACGAGAAGGACTCCGCGAAGGACTCCGTAGGGACTTCTTCGTTTGTTGGTTCTGGAGCAGATTCATGCATCCCGGCGCCATGCTCGACCGCTTCGTCTTGATCGCCAGCTTCTTCATCTTCTTCGCTCCCGACTTCAGCGCCTTGATCAGCAGGGTGTCGGAGGACTTCGTAATGTAGCAGTCGGACAGGGCGAGAAGCTCCAACGCCGGCAAGCATCCCTTCTGCACGACCTCCGCCAGTCTCATGATCACCGCGTCACCGATGCCGCAGTTCACTACGCATGACTCCCCCGACGCTCCCGCACCTCCACTGAACAGCAGACTCAGCTGCTTGAGTCCGCCACACACCGTGTTGTCGAAGCTGCTCACCAGATCGAGCACGCCGCTCTCGTCCTCGCTCCCGCTCTGCGACACGGACAAGGACCGCAGGCATTGCAAGGCGCCCGATCTGACGACTTGAGCGAAGTGGCGGAGATCCGTCGTGTCGATGTCCTCGAGAATCAGCTGTCGCTGCTGGCGGTACACCGCCTCCAGCACCAGGTCCGCCGTGTTCTCCGCGAACGACTTCACACCTGCCGAAGGGTCCGTCACTACGCCTCATTCCGCGCGCCCACGCCCACCTCTGAAGAGCAGACGCGCCACGGCGAACCACGTGTCCGGCTTGGAGATCGGATTGCCTACGAGTGAGAGGCGTGTGGCGCTCCGACCCGAGAGAAGCACGTCGAGCGGCTCCTTGTGGAGGTAGAGACAGTCGCAGAGCGCGCGGACGGAGGCGTCGCTCAGGTGGGAGTTCTGCAGGTCCAGCACCGCGAGGTCCGGGAACACGCCCGTCTGGAGGACGCTGACGAGCGACGAGACGCAGGCGTCGGTCAGCTCGGTGCCGTGGAGCGTGGTTTCCATGAAGCGAATGGATGTGGAGTAGTAGCCGGAGTGGATGAAGTGGCTGAGCAGCACCAGCACGTCGTCTGTCACGTCCACGCAGCCGTCTACGCGTCACCACGCACCACCGCACGCACTCGCGCCGATCACGAGGGTCTGTAGCCCGCTCATCATGCCGTTGCTCACACACTGCAGCAGGGTGCACACACCATCGCTGTCGAGGGCGCTCGCGTCGATCATGCGGATCTGCGGCAGGCGCAGCACCTCGCTCTTCTTGTCCAGCGCCGTCAGCGCGGAAACGAAGGCGTTGTTGGCCACGACCGACGACGGTCCCTGCGTCCACTGGATCAGCAGGAGCGCCGACAGCAGACTGCTGGGCACGAGCGTGAGCAACTCGACGATCTGTTCGGTGGTGATTTCGGTGACTACACGTCAGTGGGATGAACGGTGCCCACAGGACAGCGAGGTGAGCGGGAGCGGGAGCCGAGGCGCGGCGCGGTGGATGGCGACGAGGAGGTCGCAGGACAGAGGGAGAGACGACGAGAGCGCCGGCGTCCACTCCGTGTACTCGAGAGCGGGGAAGCACCCGCCGGCGATAAGGGAGCAGAAGCGAGAGACCACGTCCTGCGACTCCTCGTTGTCCGAGAACGCGAAGGACTTCAAGGAGGGAAGCGAGTGGTGGTCGAGCGTGGCGAAGAGCGCGTCCAGGCCCTCGCTCTTCAGCCGGTTCTGCTTGATGTCCACCACCTCCAGGCGGCTGCAGGAGAGAAGCACCTCGCCCAGCAGCGCGCCCACCGTGGAGCCGATGCGGTTGTCGTGGAGGATGAGCGTCTGCAGCGGACACACGCCGGCGCGCAGACAGTTCATCAGCTCCACGGTGATGGCGGTGCCCAGGTCGTTGTCGGCGATGTTGAGGAAGGTGAGTTGCGGGAACGCTCTCTTGCTGATCGCCGCCACCAGGTGCTCCGCCGTCTCCTTCCCGATCCCTTCCGCTACACATCAGCGAGGACGAGCGGCGCAACCGATGATCGAGGTGTTGGTGAAGGCGACGCTGGGCGAGGCGGACCACTGATTGAGCATGGAGAGAAGGTCCGACTTGGAGCACACCACGTCTACGCCTCACGCTCTGCTCCCACTCCCACCCGCTCTGGACGCGATGGCTCGCTGCTGCACGGGAATGCCAGGCTTCTTCACCGCTCTCGGCGCGCCGCTCACGCGCGGCACACGACCCGTGTGACTCGCCTGAGCGCCCACATCTGTCTCCTGGTCTAGCACGAATGGAATTTCGCCGTGTGCGATGGTGCTGCCGCCGTGGAGCCCCTCGCACAGCACGTGGATGAAGAGCGTCGTCGAGCTCACGTCATACAAGGGTATGGTGATGGCTGAAGGAACGCTGGCTAAAAGGAAGTTCTTCTGACCCATGCTCTTGATCTGACTCTCCGTCACCTCGTTCAGGGAGGAGGTGCAGAGCGACCAGATGTAGCTCTCCTGGGTACACTCGCACTGAAGTCGAAGATAGTAAGGAGCGTAGGGGGAGGAGGCGTCGCTCAGAATGATGGGGGCAGGGTTCGGATTCTCGTGCACCATGGGTGAAAAAAAGGAGAGCGAGATGCCTAAAGTGACACGAGGAAAGCAAAGCATACGAGAACGGGAGATGGCGGAAGACGCGATGCTGCGGAGTTGCTGCGCCTCGAACTGTGCTCTGTTCTCCTCTCGTAGTGCGAGAAGGTACTTCATCTGCTCCGCCAGGTCCGTTATGTTGAAGTAGGCGATTTCCATAAACAGCTCCTACTCCTCACCCCCACTCATCGCGCTCACATGAATGTCACTGTCCGTTTTCGGAAGACTCATATAGCCCGTGTAGAAGTAGTCCACGATCCTGGAAAAGAACTTGCACTCCCGGTTGATATGGATTCGCATCCTCTCTTTCGACGCATCCTGCTTGCAACGGACAATGTCGCAAAGGCGAGAAGAGTGGAGCAGAACACTAGGGGTGAGGTTTGAATATCAGCGGACGCACATGTGCTTCGGGACGATGAACGTCTTCTCTTTGAAACAAATCTCCACTTGGTCTTCCTCCTCCCCATCAAAGAACACTAGAGAGTGAACCGGAAGAATCGGAGCGCTGTACACTCAATTGGCATGACTCTGTATGAGAAGAGCGGGAACGAAATGAGGAAATGAATGAAAAAGACCCGTTTCATCTCACTCTGTTTCTCTGTGGACCCTGCTCTGTAGTCCGATGGAAGAAGATCCAGCTCGCAAAGAGGCCGCGGAACTCAACTTGGCCGGAAACTGCGCATTCAAGGATAAAGACTACGACAAAGCAATTCGCTTCTACAATTACGTATTTCCATAACTATGCGATGTCAAGTGTAGGCTATTCAAAAGTGTCCCGACGAGGCTTCATACTACTCAAATCGCTCGGCGGCGTATCTCGGCAGCGGAGATCGTTCGAGAGCACTTCAGGATGCCGAGAAGGTCGTCGAGATGCGTCCAACGTGGTACAAGGGATACTCCAGAAAGGCTTCCGTGTACTTGCGATTAAAGAAATACAAAGACTGTATAGAAACGTGCAAAATCGGTAATGGAGAACAATGGATGTGTTACGACTAGCCCTGTCGCTTGATCCGAGCAATGAGGCTGTTTTGCGTGTCCTCAGCGACGCAGATAAGGCTACATCTGCGAGAGCACATTCTTCATCTCTGCTTCACGTATAGAGAGCGGATGACTTTTCTGCGCTGGAAGAGGCCGAGGCGATGTCTGACGACGGAGAAGACACGCAGGAGAGTCTGTCGCGACTGAAGGCCATTCGAGAGCAGAAGAAGCTCGAGCAGTTCCTCACGACCATCGATTCGAATCTGAAGCCCGTCGTCGACACGACGAAGAACCGAAACGTGACGGATGACGTGCTCTTCAACATGTCAGCAATCCAGCACATCGAGCGCCTCACGGGCAAGAATGCATTCGTCGCATCGCGTCTTCCTCCTCACCCATAGTGGAAGAACCTGAACCCCTTCCGCGTTCTCATGCTGCCCGAGACCGCCTCGGACGAGGACATCCGCCAGCGCTATTTGAAGCTGACGAACATGATTCACCCCGACAAGTGCTCCCACCCCGGCGCCCGCGAAGCGTTCGAGGCGGTCCGCAGTGCGAACGAGCTGTTGAAGGTGGGTGCTGTGAGTGGCGGTGAGGCGTAGGACCCCGAGAAGAAGGAGGAGTGCATCCGGCTGATCAAGGGCGCGACGAAGAGCGTGATCAAGAACCACCAGCACCTGATAGAGAAGGGAATGAACCCCAACGCGCTGCCCGAGGTCGTCGTGAGCGTGTGGAATGAGGAGTAGGAGGAGGCGGCGATCGAGGAGGAGATCATGCGTGTGTTTGCGCAAAACGAGCAGCGAAAGCGAAAGGCGAAGCAGTACCTTGCGCTGTATGATCGACGCGGGAAGGAGAGAGTGGGCGTCGTGGAGAGGGGTTATGGATAGGAAGAACAGAAGAGACAGAAGATTGTGGACGAGGTGAAGCAGCACCGAGAGTGGATGAATGGAATGGAGGATCGAGTGAACACATGGCGAGAGCACCAGAAGAAGCAGAAGAACCGGAGGAAGGAGGTGACGCTCGACGACATGTCGGGAGAGACCGATCACGACAAGGTGGGGGAAGAGTGGCGATCTGATGCGTAGAGACGACGCGTGGAGGAGAAGGCGTACTACACAGCAATGGGAGAGGAATACAAAATCAATTGGCGATAGCGGGTGTTTGTTGGACGAAAGGGATCCATCTCGCTTCCTAGCGGATCCCCGGCGGGATGAACATGGAGGAGGGCATAATCATGTTTGCTAGAACACTACCCACCTCATTAAGTCCGAAACTACGTCAAGTAATAAAGGGTGCGTGATCTCCCCTCTAGAACAAGCGATATGTGGAGCAGCGACAACGACGTCGATTGGCCGTGTTGAAAAGGGAGCGGGAAATGGAAACGCTTCTCCAAACCCTAACGACGACTCCAAAGGAAAGACGCATGCTTCTATGTTTATGGCTAGAGACTGTGGAGTGCAATCAAGCACGACGAGAAGCCAAAGAAGACACTTCGTCGTCATGAGCCAACTCAAATGCACATTTGCGCCACATGTGGCAGTTCTACGGACTATTCTCCGCTGCTGCACTGCACGAAGTGCAACAACTACTCCATCTGTTTGTCCTGCGCCGCCACAGCCACGCACTCGAAAGAGCACACGTTCGTGATCCTGCCCCAGGAAAAGAATCCTCATGTGTCCTCCACCTCCTCGGATTCCAACCACTCCCGTGACATCAATCTGGAGTACCTCCCTCTCTTGTCCTATCCCGTGTATCCGTATTCGGAAGCAAGCACCGTTGAAGAAGAATCGCTTCCACCCTCCATCGACATCTC
This sequence comes from Blastocystis sp. subtype 2, assembly GCA_027406325.1. NCBI lineage: Eukaryota > Bigyra > Opalinata > Blastocystidae > Blastocystis > Blastocystis sp. subtype 2. The sequence continues at coordinate 31,766 of JANPWJ010000760.1, forward strand.
TGTGGAGTACTTATGAGACGTGTTTGTTGTGAGAAAAGAATAGAGTTAAACTCCAGAAAGAGTTCAAAGGAGGAAAAGAGAATGCAATAGCCGGGAATCGAACCCGGGCCTGATCCGTGGCAGGGACCTATCTTACCACTTGACTACTATTGCTCTGTTTTGCCTCCTCACTCACCTCTTTTCAGAGGGTCATTCCCATTGTCCCAACAGACTATCGATTCCCATGCATCCAGTGCAGAAGAGAAGCACACTCCTCGTGCTCCTTCTCACTCTCTGCGTCATTGGCGTCACTACGTCTTCCATGTGCGTTCTCCTTCACAACTAGGTTCTTCATTACCAAATTGGTGCAGTACACACCTCCCAAAGTACGCACTGCTTCGCTTGCCCTCAGATGTAGAATCCCATTCTCTCCTCTCAGCTAGCATCGAATTCTGTAGTGAAACAGGAGCGGACTTCCTCCGAGAGTGTAGTGAAGCGGATACGAGAAGGCATGGTGGCGAGTCAGTACGAGATCGATAGACAAATGAGTCGTTTTAACAACCAGTATGGATACAAGATGAAATGAGCTGTTTCCTCAAACCACTCGATCACTATGAGTATCGCGTATTTCCCCTGTCTTTCCGTTGTCAAGGAGGTACGGTGGTCCGAATCCATTCTAAGTGGCTAGAACAGGGTTGTCTTGAGTGTGTGCACAATCGCGTCGTTGGCATCCATGTTTGAGGCACGGGTTTTCCAGTACATGCAGGAAACAGATCGCTGTAAGATGGAGTTGAACACAGTCTCATTGATCGTAGCACCCAACCCGAGCGAGGATGAGCAACAACCAGAGCAGATCAAGAAGATTATGGAGTTTCAGATCTTCAGCATGTAGCAGTGAAGCGATTCATGAAGAGTGTAGATACGTCTTCCAGGCGGATGCCTCCACGCGACTCTTCCTCCTCACTTCCATTACGATAGGAAGAAACGCGCTGAATGACGTAGGCACAAGCACGCCTCTCCACTGTAGTTGTTCCATGCGCTGTACGATTCGTACACGCACCACCTCTTCAATCTGATGAACCAGAGCGACGATCTGAACACCAGTCGCGATGGCATTCTCTATCGTGATGTACGCGTTTGTCTTATCGTTTCAACTAGATATATAATGTCCTATCGTCCTTCGAGAAGGAGATGGACTTTTGACGCTGTTGTATTCTCTTGTACATTGACCGCTTGTGTGTTGAATACCCTCCCATTTGAAATGAAAACCCTCGAGTCGCCTCCACTTTGTGTTTGAACATGCGTCCTTGGGAAAAGAAGAAGAAGCCTGAAGTAGTGAACTGCTTCCTCGTTGTAATGGAGTAGGGTTGGGAAGTCATCGAGCCCACGCTGAATGATCTCCTCGCCAAGATGCGAGAAGGTGCCATTGTGTATTTCAATGTAATTTGTAGCGGAGAGCGAACCTGCGGACGGGAAGCGAAGAGTGGAGGCGATTTGGCCCATCTTTCAAATTCATCATCAAATTTCGTAGGCGATGGTTGCCATGGATGACGAAAAGACGATACATTTGGGAAACATACAAGAAGGGTGAGATTTCAAAGGACGTGTACAACTTTTGCATAAAATGGAAGATCGCTGACAAAGACCTGATCGCCATGTGGAAGAAGAAGGGCTACGAGAAACTGTGCTGCATTGCGTGCGCTCAGAATGGAGAACACGTCCAGGGAACGACGTGCATCTGCAGAGTCCCCGCTGCTTCAACGCATCACTCGTAGGTTCCGAAGGCCAACCTGCCTCCTGGCAAGATCGTCGAGTGCTGCCACTGCGGCTGCCGTGGATGTGCGAGTGGAGACGGAAGCAAGAGAGTGCGTTTCGCGTGCAGCTGTCACTCGTAGTCAAAGAAACGAGCGCATGAGGATGAGGGAGACGAGATCAGCAAGCGCATCGAGGAGCTGCGCAACAGCGCAATGCAATCGGAGGAGAAGGAGCCATCCGCTTGCTGTGTTTGTTAAAGAATCCCTTTGGAGATAGAGAAGATGGCTTCAGTTGAGAACAAACAGGATGTGCATGTAGTGCTGCGAATTGGGGATGAACACCAGCTCCCGAACGCGACATCGTCTTCCCAGTATCTTCCGCCCATTCTGCCCACGTCAAAGGTAGTAATATCGTGTTTTCAATTCACGGGACAGTTGCTGCAGGCAAAGCGAGAGGAATCGGCGCTGAACAGGCAGCGTTACGCTCAACAGAAGAACGAAATGAGCGTTGACACGTTCGACGTTGTACGAATGCCCTCATCCATAGAATGTCCAGAAGGAACTCGTCCGTGCGTTATCGCAAGAACTCCCTTCCTCCGACCGTATTCGACCTCCTATCCGACTGTAAACCGTAGAGCAATACATATGACCCCGACACATACTCGCTTCACCGTGATGACCCCTTTCCGAAGGGAAATGCGAGCACGATGGGCCGGTCCGTCGCGGAGAACGACATGCGAACGATGGGGAAGACGGATAGTCTGTACTACCCCGAGTACATCGCCGACTCGAAGACCATCAGTTTCCATGAGGACGACAACGAGGATACGACTTGGGTACGGATGAGGAAGGGACATGATGCGTAGGTGCGTGTCTTTGGCTACTACCCCGAGGACGTGAGCACTCTGATGGAAGAGCTGCAGCGTTGCGGGTACATCGCCAACATCCGTTCGACCGCGAGCAACTTCATGTTCGTTCAGTACTATACACAGCTGGAGGTCGAGAAGGCGATGGCCCTCAACGGAACCCGCGTCTGTGGTCACTACATTGGCGTTGTGCGCTGCAACAGGGAGGATGTGGGAGAGGCTCCTGAATCGGAGCTGAATCAGAACCGCAGCTCCTATATGGACCGCCGGTAGTGTAGTGATCATGGAATCAGCTTTAGGGACTATACGCTGAAAGAGAACGAGATCTATAAGAAGGCGCCCGTCCGAAGACTATCCGTTTGTTCCATGATTTCAAGTTGGCTGTTTGGTGTTTGTCGTGTTTGCTGGAAACAAGAAACGCGGAACACTGTTACAAGTAGGATGGCTACACGTCATTGCGACGCAACACGGATACGGGGTTAGACAGCCGGGGCATCGTCATTCCCGGAGCCGGATTCATCGGGTACACTGCATTTGTCAGTTCCCTCCCTTTCCGGCTATCGATCCCCGTATCGAGACTTCCCTGCATTGTTATCCTCCGACACGCATCCCAACTTCGCGATACTTGGTAAGGAACAAACGAAGTGGCTCTGTGTACTTGTCAAAACCGAGCGCGTTCATCGCGTACAATAAATCATCTCCGTTGATCGTTTTGCGTTTTTCTTGTTTGCACTTGTCACTCGCTCTAATCACGCTGAAACGCACAACGATCGAACTACTCGCTCGTGATGAATGCGATAAACTCGGAAACGCACTCCTGCACGCACTCCTTCGCGTCCTTCGACACCTTCGCCGTTGGCGGGATCGACCGCTTCATGATCCGGCTGATGTTCGCGATCGGGAGATACCGGTCCTGCTCGTGCACTTCCATTCAGATGCCGTTGGGAGCCAGTGTCTATCTGAAGAAGCGTGTCAAAGGGCTGGGGTGTGCAGCGACGTTTTAGGAAGTCGAGCCATGCAGCAGGCATGGTAATGAGTGGATTCGCACGGCGAGTGTGTGAATGAGTTCATTCCCTGATTACGCGAATGAACTCACACATCAACGAATTCATTCCCACAACAAACAACATAGCAACGATACAAGGAAGCAAAAACACGATGCCCATCGTGGAACTTACTCTTCTCGTTCTAAATCTCCGGAAGCCTGCATGAAATTGATCTTGTCAATCGCCTCGTCCAAGTACACAATCGCCTGCTGCGTCTCCTCTCTCTTCTTCGTGATCGCCGGATCCTCCGCCAGCATCTCCACCACCGACGCGTCGTTGAACAACTCCTGGATCACCGTCGCGTTGATGCTCTCCTTCACCTTGTTCACCAGCATGTACATGATCGCCTTCGGAATCTCGTCGACCAGCTTCGCCTTCACGATGCCGTAGTACGACGACAGGATGCGCTTCACGATCTCGATCGACACGCGCTTCTCCAGCGCCACTGGGTCGTTCAGCACCAGCTCCGCGTCCTCGTCGGTGTCCTCGGGGTGGATGAACTGCTTCAGCGTGTCCTGGTAACGCTTCTCGTTGCTGCAGGCGATCACCCAGTTCACCCAGTTCTCCGCCACCGCCTCCTGGTTCGTCTTGAACTGCAGGATGCGGCCCTGCGTCTCGATCTCGAACACGAACTCGCCCGCCGAAACGTTCTTCTCGATGATGCGCGCCGTCGCTCCCTCCAGGTCGAACGAGTGCGGCTCCGCTTCGGGATCGTTCACCGCGCTGTTGTGCGCGTACGTTCTACTCGTCACCTCGCCCTCCGTCCCGTACAGAACGCGGTTCTGGATCTGCGCGTAGCGTCGCTGGTACTTGTGGAACTTGTTTCTCTTGTCGCTACGCCTCAGCCAGCATGCCCACTCCTACAGCCAGTTCTCGCACACGGGCAGCGTGTAGGAGGGCGTCTGCTTCGCCTTCTTCGTCATCAGCGCCTTCTTCACCTCCGCCGTCGCCTCCACGCGCACCTTCTCGATGTGCGTGCCGATGAAGTCGGGGTGGTGGATGTTGATGAAGTTCAGCTCCATCGACAGCAGCTGGCGGATCAGGTCGATCGTCTTCTGCGCCTGTCTACGCCTCACGCGTCCCCCACGCCGCTACGTGTGGACGATGCCCTCCACGCAGTCCTGCAGACGCTTCTTGAACAGCGGGCACGAGGTGAAGATCGGCAGGTCGATCTTCTTCTCGTCCCAGCACAGCTCGTCCTCCACCAGCTTCACGCACTCCTCGCTAGGGGTCACGCGCCGCCGCCGCGCCTACCAGTACGGGTAGAAGGTCAGAATGCCCTTCTTGGTCAAGTTGATGAACGACTGGTCGGGCGTGAAGAGGCCGCCGCTGACGCCCTGCTGGTTCGCGATGTCGTTCAGGATCTCTACCCCTCAGAAGACGCAGTGACTCTCACCCTCCTCAGGAACCTCGCTGGCGTACTCCAGCTCCTCCATCTTCTCGCGGAAGATCTCTACGCCTCACACACTGCGCGCGCACCCACTGTGGAAGATGTAGCGAATGCGACCGCCGCCCTCGACCTCCTTCATCGCCGCCGACCCGTTGCCGTCCAGCAACAGACAGAACTGGTTCGTGTACTGGTTCAGACCCTCGAAGAACGCGATCTGCATCTGCGAGAGCGTGCTCAGACCCACCGACATCGCCTCCAGGTCCTTCCTACTCCTGACGCCGTCGCCGCACCACCCACACCTTCTCCGCCTTGAACTCGTTCACCTTCGTGATGATGTTCGGCAGACACGTCTTGATGTGCTGCAGCAGCAGCCCGTTCAGCTTCTCGCGCAGGTACCGCGTGCCGTTCACGTCCGCGATGCTCGCGTAGTGCGCGCGCATGAACGCGTCCTCGTCGCGCCACTGCTTCTGCATGTCCTTGCGCGTCTCGATGTCGCGCTGTCCGCGGTTGATCACGCCCACGTACCCCAGGCGCAGCGGGATCAGCTTGTTCGTCAGGATCTCGTACGCGTCCGTGCCCTGGTCCATCAGGTCCAGCTTCGTGATCACGCCCACCGTGCGCAGACCGTCCGGGTCCACCTCGCGCGCCATCTGGATGGCGTCGCTGTTCGCCAGGTCGGTGTTGGCGGCGGTCACGGCCATGATGATGCAGTTGGGCTGGCGGATGAACTTCAGCACCATGCGTCGGATGATCACCTCGATGTCCTTCGGCTGGTCGCCCACCGGCACGCGCGTGATGCCCGGCAGGTCGATCAGCGTGAGGTTGATCACGTTGCGGCTGTACACCTTCAGGATGATGGGACGCTCCGACACGCAGATGCCCGTGCCCGTCTCGCGGATCGTCTCCGCCTCGATCTCGTCGCGAATCTCGTCGAAGTCGAAGTACTGCTTGCCCTGCTGGTGGAGGAAAACGCCGTAGTCTACGGGTCAGGGAAAAGGGGGGATCCCACCGTTCGGCACGTTGTCGTCGTAGATGAGTTGGAGAATCAGCGGACGGCGAGTCACGATGCCGCTTCCACGAGGGAGGAAGTCCTTGCCCACGATGTTCTCCAGAACGCTGCTCTTTCCGCTCGACTGACCACCCACGACAGCGATCTGCGGCATGTCGAGCACGTTGTTGCCGACGATGGCAAACACTTCCTGGATCTTATTCACGATTCCGATCAGTCCCTGCAAGCCTCCCTTACGAGGCTCGCGCGGCCTTGGAGCCGCCTGCGGCGGAGGCGGCATGGCTTCCGAGTGCGTTTCATATAGATGGCCTTCGTTGTCGTACACCACGTTCTCCTCGTCGCTGTAGCTCGGCTCCTGGTAGCGAGGCGCATCGGACTGACGACGGCCTCTCAAAACGACGGAATCCGACGAATAGTCATTACGTGGAGGAGTATTCTCCTGAACGTATGGCGGCAGGCTGCGCTGCGCATTGGGACGCGGAGCAGGACGCCGGGGAGCTCCTGACGGTGGCGCATCTCTCCGGGAGCCACTGTCGTAATCGTTTCTGCGTCTGGAAGACGCGTCGTCGCCGTACCCGCGATAACCGTCGGTGCGACGACTTGACGCGTCATACGAGCCGTCGTACCGCCTGTCGTACCGTCTGTCGTCCGAGTAATCGTTCGATGGGCGCGAACTCCTCGAGAAATCGCTCGGCGGTCGGGGGATGTTCATTCGGCTCGAATTCGATCGATCATAGGATCTGTTTGCGTTTCTTGTATCTCTAGAATCGTAAGATCCATCCATGCTGTTGGATTTGGGGAATAATGTTCAAGTTCTGATCTTTGAAACGCCCGTCATCCTCCAGAGAGTGGAAATGGATGGCCGGGACGGAGTGTAGGAGGGATGAGAAAAGGATCGAGCAAGGATGAGGGACATGCGGGCGATCCGTTTCCGTCTGAGGAAGAGCGATGTTTATCAGCAGCGTATTCAAATGGCGTTCCATCGTCCAAACCTCGCCTCAGTTTTCTGGTGTGAAATGGAGTGGATTCGCAACTTCTACTGCTCGCTTGAGCCTATCATGCTGTACTGCATGGAAGACTTGCTGGGAGGTCCGAAGCCCTTCAAGGTGCGATCAGCCGTGAATCTTCAGGTAATCCTCTGAAACGAGTGTAACCCATCTGACGGTGCTGTAGAAGGGAGGGACGTTCGTGTACGTCCTCGTGCTGATGATTCTCTTCCACAACTACTCCCTGCAGCTTTTGCTGTACATATCCTGAGTGCGACACTCCCCTACACTTCCTTCATCCCCTAATGGGCGCTTCATGGCTCGTACGGACTGATTTGGCTGCTGAAGAGCTACGTCATGCCCGATTTGGCCTTTGAAAAGGACTGCACGATCGGCTCGAGTGTGGCTGCATGTAATGGCAGGAGTGTGGCGTGTCTTGTAGTCGTGCTCATCCTCATTCCCTACTGGGTCGCTCCCTACCTCATCGCGGCGGGCTACACGACCGCTCCCTCCTATGTGACCATGGCGATTTGCGTGCTGATGCACACGCTTGGCGTTGCTGTGATGATGGTGTCCGGTGTGCACTATTCTCTGCTATTCACGTAGACGCGCAGAAGTACTACACGCTCCAGAACAAGAAGCAGCTCATCACCGACGGCATGTTCAGGTACATCCGCAGTCCCAACTACCTTGGGGAAGTGATGATCTATTCGTCGTACGCGCTGTTGGCAAACGTAGAGCTGTGTTTTGTCTGTGAGTGTAGCATTGGCTTCCCTGGCTCATTCTCCTCTACGTGTGGTCGAGTGTGTTCGCAACGCGCATCATCACCAAGGAGAAGCGCATGGAGCGGTGGGGGACACGCTGCTTCCTCACGCCTAGATACCCGGAGTGGAAGCAGTACAAGGAGCGGACGAATTGTATTCTCCCCATCAAGTTCTTTTTGCATTTCTTCCGAAAGGAGAAGGCGGAGTGAGTTATATCGTGTTTTATCGTTGTTTTCTTTGCAAATACGATGGAGTGGGGCGTGTTGCAGCGCAGGCACGCGCGATTCTTCGAAGACTGTGCGGAGTCGAGTTCCATTTTCTTCGCTTCTGGAATGTTCCATTTCTGCATTTTCAGTGTTTGTGCGCACGTGTTCTGTCTTCCACTTCCTCCCTCTCCCCTTCTCACTTTTTTCTTTCTGAAGCGATTTGATTATGTGTTTCATGCTATTTCCCTTTGGGATTTTTGCCGCTCCCCTCTTTATTGGGATCATGGCAACGCTCTTTGACAACATCATCTACTACCTCCCCTTCATTCTCCTCATATTGATCACCTACCACATCGTCTCATGCCTTATGGGCGATGAGGGAAGAGAATTCAGAGAGGAGTGCTGCAGACGACGTGAGGAGGTCCACAAGCAGCTGAAGAAGAGAATGGAGGAGTGCCGCGAGGAGTGCCACAAGGAGTGCCGCAAGGAGTGCCGTGCGAATTCGAATATAACGGAGACCAAGAAGGCCTTCCACATTGAGGTGGAAATGCCGGGCGTCAAGAAGGAGGACATCAAGGTGGAGACGGACGACAACGAGCTGACCGTTACCGCTGTCCGCAACGCTCGCGTGGTGGAGGAGGAGGAAGAGAAGAAGGAAGAGGCGCCAAAGCCCGTGATGGAGTACAAGAAGAAGTATATCTTGCCCGAGAGCGCCGATATGTCCTCGGTGATGGCCAAATACGAAGATGGTATCCTCATTCTATACATCGAGAAGAAGGGAGAATTCGTGAAGGAGAAGAAGAATATAGTGATTGAGTAAATACGATTTCTTTGTTCTGATACGCAATCCGAAATGAGCGCAGAACTCCCTGTTTTCATGAAAGTCGGGGTGCAACACGACAGCGCAACGGTCTCGTAGATACGGATTTGGAATCATCGAAGAACTCATGGAAAGAGCGAGTCTGTGCAGTGGTCTAATGAACAGATTGATTACCAAGACCGTCGATCACTGCACAGAGAGAACTCTTTCACTTTTCGATTTCGAGTCCAACCAATCCATGAATTCATCAGACGGTTGCAGTCAGTCGTTCCCATTCACTCCGTTCAGCGTTCCACCCCAATGGCCCGGTCCGAGTTTTTCGGACTTTCTGAGTCATACGATTACGGAGACGAGCAACCTCACGAAGAAGTGCTTCAACTACTTCCTCCCTCAGCCGTTGCAACCGAAGGAGAGCGAGAGGGAGTACCACTTCGATATTGATATGCCCGGCGTGAAGAAGTCGGATATATCGGTGGACACCATCGGAAACGAGTTGTCGATTACGGCGAAGCGTTTCCAGCCCTCCTACGAAGTGCAGAACGGCGTACCCGTCAAGGAGTACTCTCATAAGGTGACGCTGCCCGATAACGCCGATATGAACGGAATCAAGGCGAAGTGCGAGGATGGCGTCCTCTACGTCACAGTGCCCAAGAAGGAAGAATATATACAGGAGCGGAAGCCCGTTCCCATCAGTTAGAGTTGCGTTTGTTTCAAACGCGTTGTCAGTTTGAGCTATGCTTGTTATGTGTTTTCAGTTCGAATTGTATTTGTATTAAACGCGTTTTCAGTTCGAATTACGCTCGCTTCAAACACTCAAGTCGCATTTCCCACAAACACACATTCAGCTATGTTGCGACGAAAACCACTCCGGCACCAGCTCGGAAACCCAGTTCGCTTCGATCGCGGTAACGCCTCTAAAGTAATCCTTGGTCGTGTAGATGAGCTCCTTCGCGTTAAGAGTCCTCCCTCCAAGTCAAAGGATATCGTGTAGACGATGGCTTCGGGATAGGGCTTCTTCTGGAACAGGACCGACGCGGGGTGAATTGCCGCCGTCTTGTTCCCAATCATTGTCTTGTACTCGCTCCGCGAGTTCTTCACCACCTCGCCCACCTTCTTCGCAATTTGCACGAACATGCCCGCCGTGAGACACTTCCTCACGTCGTCCAACTCGCCCTCACAGCTCTACGCTCACACTCCGCGCCCTCACCCACCACCTCGGGGATCTCCAGCTTCTCGCAGTACTCCACCAGCTGCTTGCGGATGTCCAGCGCCGTGCGCATCGACCGCGAGTTGATGTAGTTGTCGTTGCACCACTCGCTGCTCCCGCGCGCCTCGCGGTACGCGTGGAAGACGTTCAGGTACGTCAGGTGGTCGCCGTAGATCGACGCGAAGCGCTTGTGCGACACCGCCGCCTTCTCCTTCTCGTCGCGCGGGAAGTAGAACACGTTCTCGACGGAGAGGATCGACACGATGTCCAGAATCTACAGCTCACGCGCGGGAAGAAGAGAAACCTCCGAGGTGCAGTGATAGTCCTTGCTCACGATGAGAAGGCGCGCGAAGATCGGGTCGAGAGGCAGCATCGCCATCTGGTGGCCCAGCTTCGTCAGCGTGCCCTGTTAGTGATCCCACAGAAGAACTCCTACCGTCTTGCGATCGAGCGCTCCCAGCATGAGGAGCTGCTGCAGCGAGCGCTTCAGCGAGGCGCGCGAGGGGGCCTGCAGGTACTTGAAGTTGAGGATGTCCTGAATCCCGATCGTCTTCAGCTGCAGAATGATGCTCGCCAGGTTGCAGCGCTGGATCTCGGGCACCGAGTCCTCCGCCAGCTTCAGGAACTCGCTCTCGGGGAAGAGTCGGAAGCACTTCGCCTCACCTCACACAGCCACCACTACCTTGCCCGGACTCTCTCGACCCGCTCGGCCAGTGCGCTGCCACGCGTGCGACTTGGAGATGGGCACGACGAGGAGCGACTCGAGTCCGGTGGCGGTCTGCGAGACGCGGATCTTCACCATGCCCGTGTCCACCACGTACTTGATGCCGCGGATGGTGACGGACGACTCGGCGATGTTGGTGGAGAGAATGACCTTGCGCGTGTGCGGCGGCGCGGGCGTGAACACGATAAGTTGCTGGTCAGGCGGCAGTGCGGCATATAGCGGGTAGATCTACCTCTGACGCGAGAGCGCGGGGAGTACGAGCAGCGGGTCTGCGTCCTTGGGAAGCAGCTTCACCTTCTCCTGGAGAAGAAGCGAGAGCGACTCGATCTCCTCCTGGCCCGTGAGGAACACGAGGATGTCGCCCGGAGGCATGTCCAGGTGCAGCTGCAGCACGGTGATCAGCGCCGCCTCGATGTAGTCCGGCTCGGGAGTGGGTGTGTAGCTAAGCGATGAGGGGGACGAGGCAAGACGACTAGACTTCCACGGGGAAGGTTCTGCCGTGAATCTGAATGAGATGGTTGGGGTAGTCCTTGCCCGTTCCGTCGGGGTAGTAGTAGTGCTCGAACAGGTCGGACTGGAGTGTGGCGCTCATCACGATGAGACGGATGTCGCGACGCTCTTGGATGGAGCGCACGAAGGAGCAGAGGATGTCCGTTTGGAGGGAACGCTCGTGCGCCTCATCGATGATGATCACGCTGTACCTACGATGGAGAGACGAGAGGGGGAGTACTGGGACAGCGCGTTGTCCAGCATGGCCTCACGCAGAAGCATGCCGTCGGTGATGAACTTGATGTAGGTGTTGGGACTCGTGCAATCGTCGAAACGCACACAGTAGCCGACTTCCTCTCCCAGGACGGCGCCGCGCTCTTCTGCAACACGCTTGGCAACGGTTATGGCGGCAACACGACGTGGCTGCGTGATTCCGATGACACCCTTACTAAAGAGGAGAAGTCCATCTCGCAATGTACCTGAACAATCCCGACTCGTGGAGGTACTGGGCGATCTGCGTAGTCTTGCCACTACCCGTTTCACCCACGATGATCGTCGTTGGGTTGTTCTTCACGGACTCGATGATTTGTTTGCGATACTTGTACACGGGCAGACTCTTTCGCTCCTCCTGCAACTACCCATAACCGAAAGCGCCAGCCACGCACCTCATTAAACCCCTTTTGTGCCCGTTGCTTTCGAAATGACTTCACGCCCTGATTCTCTCCCTCGTCGAACACAATCTCTTTCACCTCTCGCTTAGGCATTCTGCTCAAACAAATCGAACGCGGGCTTCTACGCGTCAAGAGAAAGAAAAGCAGCGGTTACGGACAAGAGGAATAAGCGGCTTTGAACAGCGGCCGAAATAGGGCCGAATTCGGGCAGAGTTGTCTTTTGCACAACTCCGTAGTCAGTGAGCTAGTTGGTGTTTTATCGAGCAGGTTCGCATCAAACCGTCTCGCATTGATCCTACTTTGAATTGGAATCCTATTTGTCAAATGGCGACCCCTATTCCCGTAAGAAGAGTTGCTTTTGCTCACCGAGTAGGATAGAAGTGACAACGCTATGAGGAGCGACAGCGAGAAGAGTTGTTGTGCGCTCGTTGTCACTCACCCGTAGATTTGCAGACTGATCTCAACGCCGAGTTTTCCGCGATATACGACGTGATGAAGAACGACGCCGCAGAGAGAAACCAGTCCTATGCTCTTCCGTCCTCTATTCGCCAGATGACGATACAAGAAATGGCGGATTGGAAGACCTACAAGTACGTCTTCGGCGGAACGCGCTAACCGGTAGAATCAATTCGCAGATTACCGTCGAAGAGGAATGGGACTACGTGAAAACCGTGATTGCAAACAAGGTAACGGACTCTTTCTCGTTCCCTATCCGTAGATGGTGGAGGAGCTGCATGTGTATTGCGGGAGAGAGCAGCAAAAGCGAGGCACCGTCCTTGCCAGCGTGCAGCAGTTCGTGTTCGGAGAAACCTTGCCTCGCGGTCATGGACATCGCGGCCGCATCTCGACTCTCATGTCGAGTCTCTTCGACGAGATTACGGGACGCACGCCGCGCAAGCGACGCGCTACCGTCACACCCACGAGTCGTCGTTGCTCGAGTGCGTTGACATGTAGTTCGTCCCTTGAAGGTGCCGCGTGTCCTCGTTCCTCACTCGATGTTTGTAGTCCTGCATTACATTCGTGAGTCGTAGGTGGGAGTGATTGGTGAATCGCCTCTCGTCAAAGTGCTAATCCGTCGTCTTCTCGTGTGCAACTACCACGTGATCACGACGAGTCAGAGCATTCACGATCAAGTCGTTTTGCTCGCCGTGGCGTCATCATCAGATCTACAACGACCCGCCGCCCACACAGCACCCCGAAAACCCTCTCGCCCTGGACATCACAGCGTCGATCAGATCGCTAGTCGATAGTTGTGTCGTCATCATCGTCGCTGTACCCTCCTCCGCATGCTCTGATGCTCAGGTGCCCTCCTTAGCCGCGGCGGAAACATTGTACTTTCACACTGAAGGCTTCCTCGACGCCGTGAAGCCCTCCAAGGTCATCTACGACATGACGATTGAAGACTACAACACGTCTTCAAGAATTCACATAGTGGGCGTCAGCGAGCGGCATAATCGCTAGGAATGTGACAAGCGCTCGATTCGTTTTTATGATTGTCCCATGTTCCCTGTTCCCAATTCCCTGCTCTCCTACGACCTCGCGCCTCCGTCGCTCTTTCTTGGAGGGAAGACATTGCCTGAAGACTTTTCCATGAATGTTCTCTACTCGCTCGGCGCTGCTATCTATCCCTGTAGGCCCAACTACGGCATCGTGTACAAGAGACTCGTATCCGTAGAGGTGGACGGCGATTGTGAGGCGTAGCACTATTATTGTCTGCAAACGCAGGTCATGAACGAGATGAGCATTGTCGCTCAGTCGTTCGGCGTAACGGATGACAAGACTCTGGCCCACATGCTGGCGATGAACGCGAATCCGCAGCTGATTATCATACGAGATAAAACCTATTCCACGAGGGGTTTGTCTGTTGAAGAGCTGTCATGCGTAGACGTGAAGGAGCAGAAGGCTCTGAAGATCCCGATCGAGTCGCTCATCTCGCCGCTGAAACAGCTGTAGTACGCGCTGGTTGCGCGGTTTACGAGTAGCTCCTTGCCGTCCAATCAACTTCCCTTTACTTCCGTTCTTTGCAATATGGTCGATGGCTATAGCGATGTAGTCAGACCCGACGATAAAGACATTTCGTCTTTGTGGAAGGGTCTCCCGAAAGAAACCTACAGTTCCATGAATGACATGTCGGGCCTATAACAATTTCCATTCTGACTGTTTGTTTATCTCGCAACCGTTCTCTGTTCGCAGGGGTTGCCTTGTTTGTATCCCAAGTGGGGAAAAGAAGGGTATTTCTCGGACCGCAAATGATTGGACGCACGAATCGAATCCGTTCTTGTGCAAAAATGAATCTTCTCTCGCGTTTCTTCCTTCCCCCACTTATTCTTTTCGAGAACTGCCATGTCCATCCTTAATTTCGCTAGCAACAAGTTCTTTGATGACGACGATTACGCCCTCAGTGCCGTTGCCAAAGCCAGACTTGCCTAGTGAGTTGCTCTTTCTCCCTCTGATCCGCAGCGATTCCGTGAACCCCAATCTCTTCCCCCTGAATGTGGACCTGATTGAGGTGGCTTTTATCCCTTTCGGTGACGGAATAGGCCCCGAACATGTACGTCGTCATCGCCGATGTGCCGGGAGTGTCGAAGGACCGTATCACCGTCTCAGTGAAGGAGGACAAGATCCTTATTGAGGGAAAGAGAAAGAAGAAGGTGATTTCGAGCGAGGACAACTACCTGGTGGAGGAGAGAAGAAACGGACCCTTCAAGAAGATGCTCCAGATGCCGCTCGACGCCGATACGCAGAAGATGACGGCCAAGATGGAAGACGGCCTCCTCGTGCTCACCATCCCCCGTGTCAGCTCTATCGAAGGAGCCAAGACCATCAACATCGCCTAACTGCTTGCAGTCTGTACTCTCTTTGTTCAAAGAAACACGCCGTCTCACGCGACTGATAGTACAATTACTTCTTCTTTCCGAGCTTTTCTCTCATCGCCTTGAGGGCAGCCTGCTCCTCCTTCTGCTTGGCCTTGAACGCCTTGTCTTCCTACGCTCTCACCACTCCGCCCAACCAATACATCAAACTCGGGTCCCTTGTCCGTCTTCTTTTGCTTAAGGGGTTTCTTCTTGCCACCTACGTCTAACCACCCTCTACGCTCTCCCCACCGTCCTTGCCGGCCATCTTGCTCTGTCTACTTGGTTTTGTGGAGAATCCGCGCTCCCTCGGGGAAGAGGAATGGCGAAACTGGAGACTATTTTGGCGTCAGACAGAAAGTCGCAACGCCCATGAATTCCATCGTTTGCAAGTTGAAATGCGGCTTGGCGAGCGGCTGCAGAGCTTGGCTTGCCGTCGGCAGAATGTCCTTCTCCGCCGCCCCGGTTTTCGCCGGCGTTGCGTGGTGATTCGTAGACGCGAGGTCGCGCGAACAAAATCGGAGACATGCACACCACCGTGGTCATCGACGAGCTCAAGATGGACGATTTCCTCAACCCCGAGAAGGACACGATCGCCAAGAACGTCAAGAAGTGGTTCTACAACTGGAATTCGGAGTTCAACATCAAGAAGAAAGTCGCATTGGCGTCCTTCCCTCACTCGTAGATGAAAACCTACAAACAGCAGGATGTGATCGACCTCATTCCAGACATGATGAGAAGGCTCCAGGAGTTTTACGCCAGGAATGAACTCTCCAACGCCACCTCCCTGGTGATTCCCTCCTTCATCAAGGAGCACAGCGGCGATCGGGTACCCCTCTTTTCTCCCAGTCAACTGAGCTCGCTCCACAAGGACTTGCGCTACGTGGGTTACTCCCTGTCCTACTTGGACGACATTCCCAAGATTCTTCAGACGCGCATTATCAAGACGAAGGACGTGCTGTACGCCCAGATGTCCGTGGGGGTGAGAGCGATTGAAGTTGGAGTCGTTTCTCCTCCTCACAAATAGGACGTGTACGGATGGACAAACCGGAATAAGCGGGTCCAGCTCAACGACGAGTTTCCTTTGGTGGGTGTGGTCGGAGGGTGTGACGTGTAGGAGCTGCCTTCCTTCGGGGGGAAGGAACTGCCGATGGACGCGAAGTTGTCGGAGTGGAAGGAGATTGAGGATTCCAAGCATCAGAAGTACGTGTACAATACGAAGACCAAGGCCTCCTCCTGGACGAATCCGGACGCGTACACGAATCGTCGCAAGTACAAGGCCTATCTCTTCGTGATCGAGAGACCGCTGCTCACCACCATGGGCAATTGGCGCTTCCACAAGATATGAGTGTTCCTTTATTGCTCCTATTTGTTTCGCAGACCCGTCCACTTGCAGTCCCGAAGCCGGAATTCCATTTCTGCGCCAATTCGTGTTTGCTGTCCCCATTTCCTATATCCGCAGCGGAATCAGTCCTGCATTCTATTCGTTTCGCTTCCGCATTAGCGTTACCGATTAAATATCTTTGAGCAGAGTAAGTTGGAAACCTGGAGAATTGCGGCTTGTCTTGCTTCACCGCTTTTCGCCGACCCCTCCACTCCATAGTGTTGCACGTGTAATCCCGTTGTAGTTAGCTACGGTTTTGAGCGTTGTTTCGTTGCAGGAGAGAATGGACAGTCGAGAATCGCGATTTCCTGGAGATGAGGATGACAGCAACTGCTACAAAAGAAGAAAGGTAGATGATAGTCGTAATGGGATGGACGGAGTCGATTTCGGTACGTGCGCAACTGAGGAATCATCCGTTAGACGACGACGACGACTTCAATCGAGCGCTCGAGATCATCAAGAAGAAGAAAGAGGACAGTCTGGCGTTAATCCGCACCCATCTCAAACTCAAAATGGAAGCGGCCGAATCCCTGGCAAAAGCCGAAGAACGGAGTATCCACAAATTCTACACGGTGGGAAGCGCGTTGGTGGTCATGATCCCTAGCAACAAGAAAGCGAGATCCAAAAGCTCCTTAACGAAGAGCACCAGATGAAGACGAGGAGAATGGCGGCGGAAGGTATTTGTGTTACAGTGTTCTCATCCCCAGAAACAAAGCAAGGCGCCGCTCCCTCGCTTCAGTTCGACTACAACGCATTCGTAGCGCAGACTCCCGTGTCAAAGAGCTCGACGTCTTGTCCTGGATTGACATGTAGAGGAGCAATGCGTGTTCACGGTCCCTCTCGACGAAGAATCCATCGTGAAAGACTTACTGTTCATGGCGCACGACACGATGGAAGTCTATCGCAGAGAGGAGGCGGACATGCCGACCATCACCGCTCCCGTTTCGTACAACCGTCTCCTGCTGAACGACCACGTGATCTGTCCCAACACGCAAGTGACGCTGTACAGCAATGGGTCGAAGTTCGACTGCGTCTTCCTCTCCACGATTGTGAAGGAGAAGGAGACGAAGGAGAAGCGGAAGGAGCCCGAGTTCGTGGTGAAGGTGAGCGCCACGCGCAAGAGACGCTTCCCCATCGAGTCGCTGCGCAACGGGGAGATGCAGCTGGAAATCGACGAGAAGAACGTAATCAGCCACTCCCTGCGGCACCACCGCAACCACGACTCGCAGGATAGTATCGATTCGGAACAATCCTATGACTGCCTTTCTTGTTGAAGAAACAACGGGAACTAGAGTACATAGAACACACTATTCGACATCCTTCCCGAGAACGCCGTGAAGCAAGTGCACCAGCTGAGTGTAATAGCCTTCTTCCTCCTCCTCCATCACCTCTAACGATCATCCTCCTCTCACACTTCTCACCTTTGCGAGCCAACTCCACCAGCGCCGCGTATTTCTGCCTCATTTCCTTCATGAAGCCCTCGCTCTTCTTCAGCTCCTCCACGCAGCTCGTCTCGCCATGCTCCTTCGCCGTTCTACGCCTCACTCGTCCTCGCTTCGCCTACGCCAACAACTGCATGTACGCCTCCACCAACTCGTACTCGCCCTCCTTCACGTGCGTCACGTCCTGAAGCATCTTGGAGCACACGTTGATCGTCGACAGCTCGGGGCGCGAAGGGAAGTACCGCAGCAGTCCACAGTACAACTGCAGCGCCTTCTTCTTCCCGTCCGCGTCGCCACTCATCGCGTCCTCCAGCACGCGCACGCCGCCGCTCTCCACGAAGAACTCCGCCATCGCCGCGTACTTGCTCACAATCACGTTCACCGCGTAGAACGCCTTCCGTCTCAACAGCGTCGCCTCCGCGTGCGTGTACGGCAGGATCATCGACAGCGCCGTCTGGCAGCTCGTCAGGTTCGTGATCGACACCGTGTTCTTGTAGAGCGTCGCTACCGCCACGATCGCGTCGGCAGTAGCCTCGGCGGGGAGAGTCGGCAACGAAGTGAGTGTGGACAGGGTGGACAGGAGAAGGGGTTCGCCCCCCATCTTGATGAAATCCTCAACGTTGTCCACATCCTAGGAATGATGAGTGTCAGTCTCTCCTACGAGAATCAGCCACTGAATATCGTTTATATTTTGTCTCAACGACTCCACGAACGTAGCGTTGGACTCCTGCTCCGCGACGACTGCCAATTCCTCGCGCAGGTCGTGAATACGCTCCGCCATGATTTCCGCATCGCCGCGAACGCTCTTCATCGCATCCTCAATATCCTTCTGGCGGCGCTCCCACACCGTGTTGATGATCTTCTTCTTCTCCTCCTCCGACAGTGTGTTGTAGTGTTTCAGCTCTGGAAGAGGCTCCGGAAGAGACTACGGATGAGGAAAGAGAAGCAAGACCCACCAGCAACACACGCTCCTTCATCTGGTCTGGCGTCTCGTGGGGATGGCCTTCCTCTCTATGGCTAACGCATACACCGTGTTTCTCACTTGTGAAGAAGGGCATCCGAGATGACCTTTGCCAACTTGTCCTCTTCAGATAACTCCTTCTGCTGCTTTATGTCAGGAGTCGAATCTGACACGACCACGCCCTTGTTGGCGGTGTCATCCACTCCATCGTCCAGCTTGGCGAATTTCTTGTGCGTATTGAAGTCCATTCTCACCTTCAGCCCCTAATTCTTGACTCGCTATCCTCATTCCTACCTTGGGAATGGCTTGACCCGGAAGCACTTCCTTCCATTCGTTCGTGGGTTCAAACACAGGAATCGACTCCGATCCCTTGGGTTTCGATTGCATCATCGACCAGCACAGGGCCGTGATTGCTACCGCTACAGATAGAATGATCGTCGCTTGGATTATATTCCTTTGCATGTTGATGAATAAATGTGTGAAAGACGGAAAGAAAGCGTTCTAGAAGTTTCTCTTTTCCATTATGCATTGCATGAAGTGCTCTTCGGAAGGAATGCGATGCGTTCGATGGGAGGGGTTGCTTCTCTGGGAGGGAAAGCGCTTTCTCTTGCAATTGCTTCTCTGTGCTGTGTATTCACTCGTTTTGTGTTGCATGATCCTGTATTTCAAAAATTGAGCATGATGGGATGAATTGGGAACTCTCATTGCATGGAATTGGGAAGCACTGCCGGATTGGGCCTCACAATCCATACGATCACTGCTTTCAACAAACACACAACACAGGGGAAAGAACAACATGCTCCTTGCTGCCGCGATGAATGCAACAGTTCAATTCCGATCGATTCGACATGACACGCTCCTTTTCCGAAGAGCTCATTCGATTCATACGGAATCGGAATTGCGCAACGTTGCCCACAACCACATAGTCCACGACGGGAAAGAACTCAATGAGGATGCTTCGGACAAAGCACAGATACGTTGTTGCACCATTTCCCGTTTCCAAGCAGTACTGGCGATACTCCTCATACACGTCATCTGCACAACGCATTTCCGAACTCTTTTCTTTCGCCAAGTACCACAAAACGAACAGAATGGGTGATTCCACGAACGACTCCACCAACACGCCAAAGAGTTTCGTATCCATCGTCATTCTCCAGTCCCACGTCGCAATATCCGTCTCCATGAGCGAGCGGAGCAAGAGAGAAGGGAACCAGGGGCGTCGTCGCAGCGCCGATAAGACGATCAGGTCCGCTCGACTCAGTGCCGAAGAGTCAGTTTGAAAGAACTCATAGAGAGCATGGTCGCGAATGCAGGAGAAGGGCACGCACTGCGGAGACGCGGCCGTGACGAACACGCGACAGTAGGAAGGGCGCACGCAGACGTCGCTCTCGCTCGTGAAGTCAACACGCCGCTTCATGTGCGCCAGCTCACTCAACCACTCCATCGTTTCAGGCTGCATGGCGCGATCGCTGTGATAGTGGACGAGCAGCGCGCGGCTGACGAAGTCGCGCTGGCGCTGGCGTCTTCGGGCGTCGTAGTCCAGGCACACTGCGCTGCTGCAGGCGAAGAGCGACTGAACCGACTTCAGCCACTCCTCCGCGTAGACCTGGTGCTCGTCCATGAGAACCACTCCTCGCGTCGGCTTCTGCGAGGGGTGAAGGAGCATGTGCGCCACCGTCTGCTTCAGCCATAGCGCGTGTGTGTCGTTGTTCTCAGCCACAGCAGCTGTGAGGCGGTGGAATAAGTGTAGTGCTAGTTCTCTCTCGTCTTTGTCGCCGTCTCTGTCGCCATCACCATCTCCATCTTTGTCTCCATCTTTGTCTCCATCTCTGTCACGAAAACAACACGGATTCAACCCAAAGAAGGTATTCATCACGCCTTCGCGAACGGCGCGCTGGAGCAAGAACTCGCCTACGAACGGAAGGCTCACGACGTCGTGGACCGCGTGCGTCGTGGCATGGCGCCACTCCTCGACGAGTTGGAGATGATCGAAGCTGAGGAAGTCCAACAGGTCCTTCTCATCGACCAAGCGTCGGACGCACTGGTGCATGTAGTCCACGAAGAGCAGATGGGTCGTCTCCTCCACCGCAAAGAAGTACGCATCCAAGTAGCGGAACGCCTCCTTCCGATCTCGCTTCCAGCACGCGTTCAACTTCTCGAGGGAAAAGGCGATGCCTTCCCCTGTCCAATTCTCGATCTGCAGAATCGGGGGCAAGTTCATGACAGCGGACACTCGCATGCCCGACAGATACGCGTTCGCGTTCAGGTACTCCGCGAGATATGCCATCACCACACTCTTGTCAGCCATCGGGACGAGAAGACCGTACTCGTAGGGGAGCACCGGCGAGTCGCACTGCTGCTGGACGCAGCTCGCGATGTGGATGATCAGACTCCGCGTTCCGTAGTAGATCGCTCGTCGCACGGCTGTTGTTTGGGTCCGCTCCCCAACTCTGGCGAGCAGCGCCTCAATCTCCGCATTCAGTGCCGCCAAACGGACATCCGTGACCGGCCACTCTTCCAGAACCGCCTCGCCATTCACGAGGCGAGTGACCATGCTGCTCGCCGTCATCTCACTGATGTGGTAGGAATGCACCAAGTGACGGATGATTGAACGGGAGCTACACGAAAGCACACTCTCCACTTCCGGGTAATCAGAGGCAGAGGCATTTGCTTCGGACAGCAGGTAGCGAAGGGAACAAAACGGAAACTCCACAGTGTAGTACACATCGTAGGACAGGAACTCCCGCACCTCGTCAGGAAAGAGACACATTCCCACGCATTCGTCGTGCTTGATCACGTCATAGCCATCTTCCAGCCAACACCGCACATACCGGGCACTCTTGTCGCCACTCTTCAGTTTTGAACGAAACTCGAGCAAGAGGTACAACAGGGAGTCCAACTCCTCATTGTCACACCGGGCACGATACTGCTCGGCGTAGCACGTGAGATACACGTTGCGGTTGCGCACCTGGTCGATGAGACTATTCAGCAAGTAGTAGTTGCATGATTCAGTGAACACGAACAGATCCTCTCGTTTCCTATTTCGTTACTCTTAGTCAGAGCGCGTACATCAATTATTGAAATGCCTTATAGGAAGGGTTCGTCTTGGCCGTTTTGACAGGAGGTGAAACGAAGCGTGCTCTCCCCTTTTCCATGTGCATCCCTTCCTCGTTTCTATCTTTGTTTTGGACGGAATCCCTTTTCCGGAAGCAATACTTGTTGTTACAAACAACACTATGCAGTGCAGTGCTTTTTAGAAGACTCGTTCTTCTCCTTCCCTTCTCGCTTTCTGTCACTCAAGGAGTTGTGTTGCGAGATGAGCTTCTCGGAAAGGACATGAACGTTGTGGAGGTACACTTCATCTGCCTCCTTTCCGGTAATGACCTGTGCGTCACGCGAAATGCCTACGCTCACACTCCACAGACAAAGCCCACCATCAAACAAATCATCGAACAACCGCAGACCCACGACTTCCTTCTCGAAGAACAGCACTTTCGACGACGGTTCGGCGAACACTTCCACGCAGGGCAGTCGCTTTCGCATCGCCCTCAGCTCGCTCCAAAAATCCATCTCCGCGGCTTCGTATTCACGAATCGGCAGCGATTTGAGAAGCAGTGAGGGCTGGAGGTCGTAGTTCTACGCTGAAACTTTCAGTCAACGCCTACACTCGGTCGAAAGTGTTCGTCCTTCCGAAGATATAGCCACTTGAGAAAGAGAGACAGCGTGGGGAGGTGGCGCAGCGTGAGTTGGTCTACACCATCACTTTGGGAGAAGGCAACTACGCGGCTTCGAGGGAAGAGAAGGAATCGCCGTGAATCGAATGAGGGTGGTGATGAAGGAGAGGAGCAGAATCCATCCGATGAGGCAGGAGGGAGTGAGGTAACACGACGGAGATAGGTCTATGCGTGATCCTCCAGCGACTCCACGCACTCGGATCCCGCAGGTACCGCCAGCAGTCCGAAGCGGCGAACACCTGGATGATGAGCATGCGGAAGAGAAGCGGTGTTGTAAGGTAGTCGTGCTCCAAACACCACTGCAACGAGTCCTGAAAGCGCGATAGTGTGGACTTGAACTCCGCTGAAACGGCATTGCAGGAGAGCAGGTAGTGGAGATGGATAAAGTGACAGGTGAGGAAGGTGATGGACTGCTTGCGAGGCAGCGAGAAGGAGAGGGACTGGATTCGCGTCAGCTCCTCTTTGTTTCGTTCAAAGTGGAAGGTTATGTTCGTGTACGCGGTGATAAACGGAGCGTTGCACGAGATCGCCCGAATGCAGTAGTACAGGGCTAGGCATGTTGCTTTGTGCTGGCTAGGGTTCAGGGAGTGAGGAATAACGGTACGTTGCCACAATCGCCAGCTGGTGGAATGCGTTGCCATTGTTCGGGTTCAGGAGGATAGCCTCCTTGTAGCACCACTCGCACTTCTCCCAGACGCTCTTTTCGTTCTTGTCCACCAAGCCCGCTTTGTATCTGTATATGTCGCCCAGGTGGATGAACAGGGGATAGAGACAGTCCTCCTTGAGAGGGTCCATGGAGTCGGAGATCACCCTGATCAGATACTCGTAGTACTCGATTCCCTCGTCGATGGATTTGAGAAAAGACTCAATGGATTCGCCGCTCGCATCCTTGAGATGTGCTCTCTTCTCGCTATACAAACGGTAGAAGCAATAGTTCCACAGGTCCAGGTCGATTCCATTTTCCAGGAACGCTTCAGAGCTCCCTTGGAGGATATCGAAGGCGAGAGATGCGATTCTGCAACGTAACCAAATACAATAATTCCCACTCCTTTCTATATCGCTGTAGCTTCTCTTCATCCCGATTCGGTGTCGACCAACGATCATCGATACGCTGAATCCGTTCCTTGAACCGACTATGTTATTAACGATTATCAAGGAGTACCATAGCAGCGTATCCACCGGATCCGTCATAACACCAAATGGATACCTCAATTCTGGAAATGGATAGGACGATTTCGCGATGCTGTCGACGTGTCACTCCCGCATTAGGGTAGGGTTAGGGTAGGGTTCCAAGTAGCTCCTTTTCGAAAACAAAGCATATGAATTGTTTTCTTCTGGTGCAAAGATGCGAAATCGACCAATACTATGCTGATTTCCCTCCATACAACGCATTCTGCAGTTCTGTCGGGGATACATCCGGATTGCCACTCCATTTCCATTCTCATCATCCATATCATAGGATCGCACTTCTGACTACGCGAATGGATTTGGTACTCGTTCCAAAAATAGGGCCGTTTTCCCTTTTCTGTTCCTTTGCGGGCAATTGTCCTTCCGTCAAGGTTCCTTTTCACTCCCATGTTTACCAGACTTGCCTCTGTTGCCAGAAAGAGTACTTCTTCCGTAAGGTATCGCGTCCTTGAGGAGAAATCACTCCATAGTCTCCTTTC